>CAKAOI010047297.1:0-22887 GCA_916701655.1 Sebastiscus albofasciatus
AACTAGGACTGGGTTGTTCAACTGGACTATAAGTCAGTGTAGTAATACTGAACAGATTCATCGTCATGGAAAACGTTTTAACAAACCGTCCCAAATGTACCATTATGTTCAATATAATGCACGTTACAGATTACTAATAAAACATTGTGACATTGTGTGGCTTTATTAAGCATTCACCTGTTATCCTGCTGTAGTCATACTGTGAGTCCTCCTAACTGAACTGAAACTCTGCTTCAATTATTTTATACTTTTCAAGACAGAGGACGGCTGCAGCAGGTCATCAGGCTATTAAGTAGGCGTTATCATTCGCTAGAAGCACCATAGATATTGGTCATTAGGGGCCTACTACACTTACTACGTTGTAAAATTGAAACTTACAAGCAACACGTTCGAACATGTAAAACTGAGTGGAACGTCACGTTTTGAATACAAACAAAAAGGTTTCTTTAGGTTTAGGCAACAAAACTACAACTTATTTAGGTTTAGACAACAAAATTTCAACTTCTTTAGGTTTAGGTAACACTTTTACATGTAATGCAGATTTTGGTTATTTTCAGTCCAAAAATGTGAGATTAATCACGATTGCATATTTTAATGGATTAACAGATTTGAGTTAGGATCAGATTTATTTGTTGAGTACATAAATGCAAGGAATTACTTGTAATCATTCTGGTTTTTATGCATCATTTTATGTACTTAAACAGAAATAGAAATAACAGATAGGGACAAGGAGTTCACATTTCATGTGAAACCAACAATGTGTAGTTGTTGTTGTGTTCATAGTTATTTTAACAAAAAAAACACAATGTTTTTCCCAAACTTAACTAAGTAAGTTTTTTTGACCTAAAGAAGTTGTAGTTTTATTGTCTAAACCTAAAGAAGTTGTAGTTTTATTGTCTAAACCTAAAGAAGTTGTAGTTTTGTTGCCTAAACCTAAATAAGTTGAAATTTTGTTGCCTAAACCTAAAGAAGTTGTAGTTTTGTTGCCTAAACCTAAAGAAGTTGTAGTTCTATTTCGTTCTTCCTGACCGCCAGAGGCAGTGTTTAACATGTTGTGTCATGATGTTATCCATCTCGCGCACGCGCAGGTCGAGTATTTAATATCAACAAAGTCACGTGTGACCTGGGATGACGTAGCGTATATAAGCCCACGTCAGCATCAGAGATGTCTCTTAAATCTTCTCGCGGCAGGTAATCCGCGAATGCAGGTTGATTAAAAAGATAAGCCGTTGACTTTTCGCTGGAAGCCCTGCAACCGCATGGTTGGAGCTACGGTTTTGTCCTCCAAGGGCTGCGATTAGTTACTCACGGCTACACTCTAACACTTTAGACGCTGTAACACCGGTGTTTTCGCCGGTTAAATTCAACGAGGCTAACGACAGGTGAGCTAGGATAGCAAGGTGAGTATATCCTTTAAGTTAGTTTAAGTTACGTTTGTTGATAGGAGTCTGTTTTCGCTCTCCTTTATTGTTTATTGCCGCTGAGCTAAGTGTTTGCGCTACAGTATCGGCGAGCCTCCGGCGGACAACGAGCCCCGTTGAGCTGTTGTCGGCTAATTCATTTCCTTACAGTGTGTATTGCTCAACAGCGAGTGCTTTCGCTCGTTAGAGCAGACATCTCCTTTATTTGATAGATAGAGCGACCGCTCCCCAGTAAGTGATTTCGCTTATGGGTTAACTTACTTTGTGGCTGCTGTATTATTAAAGGGGAAGTTAATACCTTCCCTGTCTTTTGTATGACAACAGTCCTAGTTCAAAGCTAGTGTCTAGTTCCTGAGACAGTTTGCTGTTGAGCAAATTGATGTGATTTTTTTTTTCTCTCTGTTACTAGAGAGTGCTTTCTCTCCAGTGTAACCAATGATTAGCATAACTAAGTAAACACATTATATTAGTAAGATAAATGCATTAATTAATTAATTAATTTAATATAAGAGTATAAAATTAATACTAAGAATTATTATAAATATCAGCAGCGCCATGTTAGGAGAGCATGTTTGCCGTGTCTGCGTGGCTCCACTGCTAGCTACTGATGGCCATGATGAATGCCCCACATGCCTCGGTGTTGTACACCTGAGGGAGGGGCTGTCCGACAGTCAGTGCATGAATTGTAGTTTTATGCCACGGGAGCTGAAGATAGCTCGATTAGCTGAGCTAGAAGACCAGCTCGAGGGCCAGTTGCCCCTATTGGGTGTACCTTCAAATGCACGGAGACGCGCCCCAGCTGAGGGGGCACCACCTATAAAAAAGGCAAGGAAAGTGGACTGTTTGGTAACTAAGGTTGACACGCTAACATCAGAGTTTGCTGAGATTAAAGCGCTGCTCCTTAACCTTCAGCCAGGCAGGGTAACTGCAACCCAGACTGACAGCCCGCAGGCTATGACACCTACCCCACCAGGATGGGATGAGGATGCCCTGTCTACGAGGGCTTCCTGTAGCCAGTTCTGCGAGGGAGAGCTAGTAGCCTCCTCCCACGCTTCCGACACCTGTTCCCAGTGTAGCTGAGTCAATATATTGGTTATGTTATTTTTATTATTTTTAATTTTTTAGTGAACTTTCTCAAAACTGGTGTGTTATATTTTATTTTGTCATCAATATCAGCCAAATTATCTGTGTTGTAACTTTATTTGTGTTAACTTTGTATTGAATGAATGAAATGGTTGTGTTTTTCATGGTTCCGGGTTACCTGTTGTAGCAGGGGGGCTTTAATTGTCAACGCACAAATCAAACATAGGCAGAGCATGGACAGCCTTAGTACTGGTAAGATGTGTTGTGAGGCTCTTCCTCCTCTGCTTAAGCTAATATGTTTAAAAGTCGTGTATTCTGACTTAAACTGTATGAAAATGCAATGATGCATCGTTGTCAATATGTTTCTGAGGTTGTCACTTGGTTTTGAACGGCCAAAATACGACTTTTATTTCTGATAACTCATTTACATATTCTCTGACTGCTGCAGGGGACTGAGAAAGAGCCTGCCACTGAGCAACCATTCTACAGCTGCTACACCAGCAGTCAGGAAGTGGGTCCAGGGCAGGCTCAGAGTCTGCTCCAGCGACAGTTAAGCCAGTAGTCCGTATGGCTCTGGCACGCTTAGGCTTGGATGAGGCCCCGACTGCGGGCACCTCATCCAGTGCATTTTTTAGGTGGGCCCCGCCCCTGGCGGGTTTCTCTGTTCCGCCCTCCCAGCCATACATTGAGGAGCTCCACAAATGCTGGCCAGACCCCAAATCGCTTTCCCACCACACCACTGACGGCAGGGCCTTAGCTTCCATGCAGAACGCTGACACTTACGGACTGGGTAAGATGCCAGCAGTGGAGCCATCTATTGCCGCCCTTATTGTGTCTCCCAATGAGGTCTTGAGGCCTGATGCTCGCTGCCCCAGGCCCCAGTGTCGCATCACAGATGACTTTCTAGTCAAGGCTTATGAGACAGCGGCACGCATGGGCCGTCTTGGAAACTCTCTTTCCCACCTGATACTATCCTTGTCCCAGTCCCTGCAAGCTGCTGGCATGGATGCTTCCGTCCAGAGCCTCAGTGATGCATCCCTGCAGGCGTTCGGTCTTATCACAAGGGAGCTTGGCAGACTAATGTCGACCCTTACGCTGACTCGCCGGCAGGTATGGCTGGCTGCTGGGAAAGCGGCACTTCAGACCCTTGGGTGGTGGCTACGCTTTCCCAAGGGTACAATCTTCAATTCCGACGCCGGCCCCCAGTTTTCAGTGGGATCAGACTGACCACGGTCAGCGATCCCACAAAGTCCCAGGCAGTCAGACAAGAAATATCCACCCTCCTGTGGAAGGGTGCCATCGAAGAGCTGGGGCTGCAGACACAGCAAGGTGGGTTTTACTCAGTTTATTTTCTGATTCCAAAGAAAGAGGGTGGGTTTCGCCCTATACTGGACTTACGAGGGCTGAACACATTTCTGAAGGTGTTGCCCTTCCACATGCTGAGTACAGCAGATGTGCTCCAAGCCGTGACACGGTACAGTTGGTTCACATCCATCGATTTGAAGGACGCATACTTTCACGTCCCAATAGCACTACCTCACAGGCAGTACCTGCGCTTCGCATTCGAAGGCAAGGCCTTCCAATTCAAGGTGCTCCCATTTGGTCTTTCCCTTGCCCCACGGGTCTTCACAAGGTGCATGCGGGCGGCACTCGCCCCGATGCAAGCCAGGGGTATGCTTATCCTCCCATACCTGGACGACTGGCTAATTTGTGCTCTGACCAGGGAACAGGCAGAGCGGGACACTGCGTCCCTTCTGCATCATGTGACGAGGTTGGGCCTTACCGTCAACCATGCCAAGAGCTGTCTCATACCCAGCCAAAGGGTAGTGTTCATTGGTTTAACTCTGGACTTCCGCCATATGCTGGCCTTCCCAACACCACGACGAGTAAACGCCATACTCCAGCTTCTCCTCCGGTTCCGGAAGAACAGGAGGTTGAGGTACAGCCTGTTTCTCAGGCTATTAGGTATGTTGACGTCAGTAACATCAGTAGTGCCACTAGGTCTCCTATACTTACGGCCATTCCAAATATGGATCAATGGTCTCCAATTAGATCCAAAGTCCCACAGATCCAAGAGAGTCAGGGTGTCCAGCCGATGCCTCCTTGCATTGCGGCCATGGAGAGACGGGGCATATCTGGCCAGGGGCATCTCATTGGGTTCGATTCCCTCACGTCGCGAGATGGTGGTGACCGATGCTTCGCCCTCTGGCTGGGGGGCAGTATGGCAGCACAGAGCGATAAGGGGGCTCTGGACAGCACAGGAAGCGGCGGAGCACATAAATGTGCTCGAGCTCCGTGCTATAGATTTGGCACTTCACAAATTCCTACCACATTTGAGAGGCCAGCATGTTGTTGTACGGTCCGACAACAGGTCAGCTGTCTACCATGTAAACCGGCAAGGGGGCACCAGATCAATCCGGTTGCTGCAGGTGGCACGGAGACTTCTTGTATGGGCTTTCCCTTGTTTTTCCAGCCTCAGGGCCATGTATCTGCCAGGGCCACGGAATGTGGTGGCAGACTTTCTCTCCTGCCAGAAACCCCCCACAGGCGAGTGGAGGCTACACCCACAGGTGGTAGAGGAGATATGGCGCAAATATGGCGCAGCAGAGGTGGACCTGTTTGCCTCAGAAGCCTCAACGCACTGCCCTCTTTGGTTCTTCCATGACGGAGACAGCGAGCCCGTTGGGACAGGATGCCCTGGCGCACCCATGGCCAGATTGCCTCCTCTATGCCTTCCCACCATTCCCACTGATAGCAGTAACGCTACACAGAATGCAGTACGGCAACCACAGACTCCTGTTGGTCGCCCCAAACTGGCCAGGGAGACCCTGGTTTCCGGGGATGCACAGGCTTCTGGACGGAGTTCCATGGTGCCTGCCCAAGAGGCAAGACTTGCTCTCACAGCTCGGGGGCCGCATCTGGCATCCGAACCCGTATCGCCTACAGCTCTGGGTATGGCCCCTGAGGAGCCGGACCCACTCCTAAGGGTATGTAACCAGGCGGTAATTCAAACCATTTCTGACTCAAAAGCACCCTCCACCAGGGCACTGTATGCCAACAGGTGGAAAATATTCTCAGAGTGGTGTAAAGTTCATGAGGAGGTACCTCAGAGTGCCTCTGTGCCAATAATACTGAGATTTTTGCAGTCTTTGCTGGAGAAGAAACTCTCTCCTTCTACCTTAAAGGTCAATGTAGCTGCTATTTCAGCCGGGCATGTTAGAGTGGATAACCAGACCATGGGGTCTCACACTCTGGTGACCCGATTTCTTAAAAGGAGCCCAGCGGCAGAACTCCCCGCAGGCTGGCAAGGTTCCCTCGTGGGAACTGCCTCTGGTGCTAGAAGCCCTTTGTCTCCCCCCCTTCGAGCCTCTGGAACAGTCGGGGCTGGAGTGGTCTTCAGTAAAGGTTGCTTTCCTTTTGGCGATGGCATCAGCAAAACGCATGAGTGAACTTCACGCCTTGTCAGTGAGTGAAGCGTGCATTCGCTGGAACTCGGACGGCACAGGGGTAGCACTTTGGCCTAACCCATCATTTTTCCCGAAGAGGTTGGCTCCGGCCCACTCTAATCAGGTCATTGAGCTGGCAGCGTATGACCCTTCATGCCTACAGGGTGAAGATGCTAAGTTAGCAGAACTGCTCTGCCCAGTGAGGGCCTTAAGGCATTATATACAGGTGACTGCGAGCTTTCGCCGCTCTGATAGTCTGTTTGTCTGCTATGGGGGCCATAGGAAAGGGCACGCCCTATCCAAGCTGAGGCTTTCCAGGTGGATTGTTCAGGCCATTGAGGAAGCATACAGGTCAAAAGGACTGCCTTTACCTCTTAATATCAGAGGCCACTCCACCAGGAGTGTCTCCACTTCCTGGGCAGCGCTACGGGGGATCCCTCTAAGTGAGATTTGCGCTGCGGCCAGCTGGGCTACTCCATGTACCTTTGCCCGTTTTTACAGGGTCAATGTTGCTGCTCCCCATGCAGTAGCATTGGTGGTCTTTCAGGAATCCACAGGCCGTTCCCGGTGAGGTGGGTTTTCCTCGTGACTACGTTGGTAGTCGTCATCCAGTGTTAAACACTGCCTCTGGCGGTCAGGAAGAACGAAATAGAACGAGAGTTACGTATGTAACTACGGTTCTATGAGTTCTGGATGACCGCCAGAGTTGGCTGTCACTCGGAATCTTGGCGAGAAGATTCAGGAGAGACATCTCTGATGATGACGTGGGCTTATATATGCTTTGTTGATATTAAATACTCGACCTGTGCGTGCGCGAGATGGATAACATCCAGTGTTAAACACTGTCTCTGGCGGTCATCCAGAACTCATAGAACCGTAGTTACATACGTAACTCTCGTTTTAGAGCCGTGAAGAACTGACTGCAGGTAGTTTATCACGTGACGAAAGCAAACAACAACAGTGCGGTGCTGGTAACGGCAAAGAGTTTAGAAGCAAAGAGACAAAACTCTGGTGTTTTTGTGACAATAGCTGCTGCCAGCATTTTGGACTGAAAACGCTTATTATATTTATACTATTTTATTGTTCACCACAGGCCATTTTGGTAGAATATGACAATATAATAGAAATAATTCTGTTTTACTTTTGTACGGCACTTGGTAGGCAGATGTTTTACTGACATCAGGTAGTCGCTTTCAGCCCAAAATGGTGGAGGCGTAGCGCTGCTGCTGGGCGCTGATGTTGCACTGGAACGAACAATTGACTTTCACTTCTTCTTTCTTCATTCTTTGGTAATGGTAGTCAGAGCGAGGGATATGTCAGCCATTTGGCAATATTTCACAGTGAAAAATTCAACAAGTAAAACGTTGATATGTACAGTATGTAAGGGTTATGTTTACAGCGGTGTTGCCAATTTCAGCACCACCGAATGATTTCACCACAGCAAAGGGGAAAAAAATGGACAAACCGCAACAGCAAACGCTGGAAACCACATTCCAACGAAGAGATAAATTCCACAAAGACAGCCCAAAAGCGATGGAGATATTATATTTATCACACTGGTATCAGATCGGTACTCGGTATCGGTCAATACCGCAAGTTCAGGTGTCGGAATCGGTATCGGGAAGGAAAAAATGGTATTGGAACATCTCTAGCATAAACACTACAGAGCAGTCAAAACTCAGCAGATAAATGTTATTTTAAAGTCGATGGCCACTGAGCTTCATTCCAGAAAAAGTATTTGTGTGCAACCATATGCCTAGACTCAATTTGGGCTGTGTATTCTGACTCCGTGGAACAGTTCATTAAATCCTATTTCGAACGCCAGGAAATGGAGTCGAACATACACAAGATTCCATTAAATCCATTAGTGCTCCATGGAAAATATGACATCCATGCAGATGTATTGCCATCCAGATATGTCCAGCTTATTTATTACATAGCAGATACCTGAAGTAACTGTTTATCCTTCAGAAACCCCCCAACATAAACTGAAACTGACATAAATAAGTTTAAATAGGTCAAATTAAGTCAGAGTTGAATAGTAGCCTACAGAAATACAAATCCTAACACACAGTTGACATAAACTACATAATCTGTAAAGTTTCTACTATCAAGTATTGGGGTTGCATCGATATGAGATTCAGGGTTTGATAACCATTTCAGAAAATATTATGGTATATGGTATTACACAATTACTATTAATACTGTCAGTTTCAATGACCCTTAAAGCGTTTGAACGCTTTATTATAACTGAAACTTGAAACCATTTTATTTAATGGAAGTATGTGTAAGAACATTAGTCCACATGTTCGCAGTAGTACAGCATGTTAAATTAACTACTACATAAAAAAATAACATCAGCAGTGAGCTTCTAAAATAATGGGGCGCTGAGCAAAACTCCGAGGAGCGGCTCGTCACTAAATGTCTAAAAGGTTTACCCCTTCGTTGACTGACTCGACTTCGCGACCCAGGTCGAGAGGTGGGTCAGACCAGGGTCTTTGTCTCAGCCAGCTGATCAGACAAACTAACCTCAACAGTTGGACTACACAGCCTACTGCCAGCTTTAGTTTCAGCTTGTGTATCCGAGGGTTGCGTTGCTCTTATATACTTTATGAAGATAATAAATTAATAACACAGAGGCTCCGTAGTCTGCAGCCTCGTCAATAACAGCACATCACCGCTTCACGTCTTCTGTTTCTCCCTTCACAATAAACTCCCCGGACACAAACACTGAAACACTGAAACACTGAAACACGGCTTACTAGAGGAACTAAAGTCATTCACAACTCAACTAAATAACTGACACGTGTTTACAGTTAGCTGTTAGCCGCCGAGCTAACCTTGTGTAAACATGGAGGATGAGAGACAGCGGACAGAGCAGATTGAAACGTTGCTTTCCTCCATGTTTAACCGTTACATCATGTTTCTGCTTGTTGAACAGGCGTAATAACGGATCTTGGCTTTACACTTGCAAAGTTTTATTCCACTTTTTATTCCACTAACTTACAGTGACGAGTGTAGCGTTATCTCGTCTCCACCGCGGCCTCTCTGATCAGCTGTTCACTGACCACGCTGTGTGTGTGTGGAGCTCCGACACAGAGCAGCAGGGCCTATGGAAGGAGGCTGGGTGACGAGCGGACATGGCTCTCGGGGTATGACACATGCGCAGTGTAACTGAAGCTGCGGCCGGGTGTTGCGATTGGTTCAATTTTGATAAATGGGTAAGACAGAGAAAAAACTGTTTGTGAGTGTTGATTGATAGATACTGTAAATCTGTATGCCGTCTGTATCTTTCTGCATATATTAGGGACCACGTAATACAGAACTTATTAACCTTTTACAAAGCTAAACATGCTGTACTGTATTACACCATATGATTCCAGAAGCATGCATCTTTCTGTGACATTTGACATTTTTGCAGACATTGACGATCATCCCCTCTCTCCGTAATCCTCCAGAGGTGTAACCCCCTCACCCATCTCTAGCACCTGAGCTTATTGACATGTATTGCTCCCGGGTTGTGACCCAGGTCGTATCTGAATTGTCATGACCAGGTATTAACCCCTGTTGACTGGTTTGAATTTACAAAAGAAAGGTTGAACATGGCTCAGATAACCCTGGTCTGACCCTGGTCATTGGTGTGAAAGAGATAAAAGCAGAAAGGAGATGCTCACGCACAGGTTTATAAGCAAATGTACCTGATATGATAACCGTCAATTTTCATACCATGCTGTACCATGAAATCAGTATACCACAATGACCCTACCTTGTATAGACAAATGTGATTTATTCACACATGTAAATGTATTAAATGAAGTATATTTTGTGTGTGCGTATTTTCAGTATTTGCTTGATGCGAGCAGGCTGTCCTACCTTTGCTAGGTTACACAGCATTATGAGGGCCACCATCCCGCTCCTCCCGATGCTATCCATCTTCCTTTTGGCCATGTCGAAGCTGGTGATGAAAGCTCAATGATTTACCAGCTGCAGATCTGGAATGGAGAATAAAATATTAAGCACCGTCATTAAAGCGAAATAAAATCCCCTCATAAAGGCCTCTTCACAGCACTCCTTATCTCTTCCACTGCAGATAAATGTTTCACCCAGTGGCTTTAATCTACTGAAATGTTGCTTCCGTATTTGCCATCGGAGTCAATTAAGCTGGGAATGGACAATTACATTACAGCCCAGACATTACGACTTATTCACAACATACACACATTGTTCCGTTTGCTGTTTTATAGGTTTTTTTTGCAAAAACTGTCATGTCAACGGTCCAGATTCTAGTCGTTAATGTTGAACATGTTCAAAATGATCTTAATGGCAACGGCAAGCAGCAACTGGATCAGCAAATAAACAATTGGAATCCAAACACAATAAACTGTATGCTTTAATCTCCCGACTGTCATCAGCAACTGCTCCAGAGTAGCGACAACATGGGTCTAACTTGATCCATAGTAATCCCAACTCAACAACTGTACTACACACAAGTCTACCCCTTTACAGGCAGCATAGCATGCAATCACTGACTGTACATTAGAGTTAAAGTGGCAGTATGTAGAATATTTTTTGCATCATAGGGAAGAAAATTCCATAATAACCTTTCAGCATATTGTAGTTCAAGTGTTCTGAGAGAAAACTAGACTTCTGCTCCTCCTCATGACTCTGTTTACAGGCTTAAAACATCTAGCCCGTGACGGGAGACTTTGGCCAATCACAGGTCATTTCAGAGAGCAAGTGTTCCTATTGGCTGTTCATTCAACGGAGACAGCTGTCAGTCACTCGCAAACTCTGATCAAACGGTCAAACTAGGCATCGCTGATCAAATATGAATCAATATTCTGTTACTGTAATGACTATTTCTCAGGTAAAATGTTTTCAGAATCGTCTGTAAAATGAGAACTTTTCTAGTCTTCCAACCACTCAAAGCTCTTTACACAACATGTCAGCATTCACCCATTCACACACTGATGGTAGAGGCTGCTAAGGTGCCAACTTTGCCCATCAGGATCTAATCTAAATACTTATTCACACACCGATGGCTATGCCTTCGGAAGCAATTTGGGGTTAAGCGTCTTGCTCAAGGACACCTCAACATGTGACCTGGAGCAGCCGGGGATTGAACCACCGACCTCCCGATTGGTGGACAACCTGCTCTACCCTCTGAGCCACAGCCTCCCCTGATTAGTTAATTTAACTAATCTTGCCTGCTGCTACTTTAAATGTGCTCACAATGGTAGTATTTCAGCTTAGTGATCAAAGAGCACAGCTGACACAATAAGCAGTTGGACCAAGCCCAACAGAACCCCATCGATCTCAGAAAGTCCCTGTTGCCTGACAAAAGCCATGTACCACAGCTGAGTTTAAAACCCCACGCTCTCACGTGCCACTGTGTGTTGTGTGAGCCATATCTCCTTTGCACCATAAATTCTCAAATGTGATTTAAATTGGTTAATGGATGTGTTACACATTTAATTTTCAAAAAGATGATGCTGGTGTCTCTTCAAAGCAGAATCCCAGAAAGATGTTTGCGGCAGAGCTGCAGGCCACTGAGATTTCATGTCACGGCTGCTGCATAACAGATGAGACTAAATTCAAATGGAAACATATCCCTCAGGTTGTGCTTTGCAAAACAGTGGGTGTACTAATGCTTGGGTAGTTTTAAAGCAGCAGTAGGCAAGATTAGAGCAAATATGATGAAACATTTTTTTTTTTTATAAAACGGTCACTATATCCTGTCAGTAGTGCACGAGACAGGTAATCTGAAAAAAATCACGTGCCACTGTGTCCTCCGGTGTCCCCCGGTGTTCCTAACAGCATCTGCAAGCTTTCACAACCAATCAGAGCCGAGCTGGAGCTTTGTCGTCTCTGAGCAGCTGTCAATCACTTGAAAACTCTAATCAAACAGTCAAACTAGGCAGCGCTGATCAAATATGAATCAATATTCTGTTACTGTAATGACTATTTGTTGCATAAAATGTTGTAGTGTACTGTTTAGCTGTAAAATGAGAAAGTTTGTGACACGGCAGCCATGTTGAGATCAGTTGAGGAAATACCAAGCACCGCCCACCGGCTGGAGCAAACTTTTGAGGTGAGAAATAGTCAATACAGTAACAGAATATTAATTCATATTTGATCAGCGCTGCCTAGTTTGACCGCTTGATCAGAGTTTGCGAGTGATTGACAGCTGCCTCCGTTGAACAGCCAATAGGAACGCTCTCTCTCTGAAATGACCTGTGATTGGCCAAAGTTTCCCGTCACGGGCTAGATGTTCTAAAGTCTGAAAACAGAGAAATGAGGAGGAGCAGAAGTCTAGTTTTCTCTCAGAACACTTGAATTACAATATGCTGAAAGGTTATTATGACATTTTTGCCCAACGATGCCAAAACTATACTGCCTACTGCAGCTTTAAGCATGCCTGCAGCTAATGCATAACTATCAAAGAGTTACAGGTCTGCAAAAAGGTAACCAGAAACAGGTTGTTAGCATTGTTAGAATACCTGATACAAATCCCAGGTTCATTGCTTTCAGTGTGAAACTATGTAACAAGCAACTGAGAAACAACAAGAGACAGGAGGATGGGAGAGATAGAGAGAGAACCAGAACCCAGGATGACATACATGTAGCTACATGGCCCTCAGGAGTGGATTACATCTCATTCAGAAGCGAAATTTAATAACGTCTTTTCATACCCCAAAGGAACTAGGTCATCACATTTATGTATTTGTAACATCTCAAGTCTAATTAAATTAGGTGGAATTGAACAGCTGGACAAACTGCAACAGGAAATTAGTTGAATGCAAGACGTGAGCATTTAACTTTAAGCACACAAATATTTATTTTCTATTACTGATGAGAAATTGCCAAGTTGTTTTTGTTGTCATAAACTGCATGGATCGAAAGAATGAAGGTCATGCGTGGAAATGTTCAACATCCTAAGAAAGAAACCTCCCCCTCAGCTCAGAGTGCAGCATCAGCTAGAGAGCTGTGCCACCAACCAGATCACTAGATGCAGAGGCATCTAGTGATCTGGTTGGAGCTCTGCATTTTAATAAAGAGGTGGATGGATTTGCACAGAAGCGGGTGAGGGAGAAACGTCTGTTTTAAGATTCGACAACCCACACTGTCACTGAGTGTTTATGACACATTTGTCAGGCTAAATGCTCGAAGAGGGCCGGTACTCATTGCCGACGAACGGCACGAGGGAGGGCACGACGCTGCTGTCATTTATCGATACAATGTTCACGTCCTTGTTATTGTCATACTTTTTTTTAAAAGTTGTTAACAAATATAATTAAAGCTGCAGTGGGTAGAAATGGATCAAATATGATTTAAAAATGTTTTTTTATAAAACAGTCACTATATCCTGACAGTAGTACATGAGACAGGTAACCTATAAAAAAATCTTGTGCCTCTGTGTCCTCCGGTGCTCCTAATGGCATCTGCAAGATTTCACAGAGCGGAGGAAAACAACCATTCAGAGCTGCCGTCTATGAGAGCCGGCTGCCAATCACTCGCATACTCCGATCAAACTAGGCAGCGCTGATCAAATATGAATCAATATTCTGTTACTGTAATGCCTATTTCTCTCCTCAGATGCTTTCAGAATCATCTTGTAGTGTACTGTTTAGCTGTAAAATGAGAAAGTTTGTGACCCGGCAGCCATGTTGAGATCAGTTGAGGAAATACCAAGCACCGCCCACCAGCCGGAGCACAGCCAATAGGAACGCTCTCTCTCTCTGAAATGACCTGTGATTGGTCAAAGTCTCCTGTCACAGGCTAGATGTTCTAAAGCCTGAAAACAGAGCCATGAGGAGGAGCAGAAGTCTAGTTTTCTCTCAGAACACTTGAACTACAATATGCTGAAAGGTTATTATGGAATTTTTGCCCAATGAAGCTAAAAATATACTGACTACCCCCACTTTAAGTATTAACACTATATACAAAGACACCACCTTGACCATATAACTTACTTTTATAGAAGTCGTTTGTATGTGTATAATTTGAATGCTGCAAACGATCCAAACAATGCAGCTTTAAGCAGAATCAACTTTGCTAAAGCTTGGTCATTCATTGTTTGGTTGCCAAAAAAAAGCACATTTAGTACAACTCTTACAATACACTGACAAAGGAGGCAAAGCTGGGGGCTGTCAGACTCAGACAGTACATCAGTGAAAGATTTGACCCAGTTGATTTTTACAAGTTTCCCTGCAGCTCTGTGGGACCGGCCCAGTGCCTCATCAAGTCTGCTCAGAGTTAAAGCTGCATCACCCCGGGGAGAGGAGGGGAGGAGGAGGGGCTTACTGAAAGTGGGATTGTAAAACATTATGGTGATGTGCAAATTAGAAACAGCTAGGAAAAGATCAGCTGCTCTGTCACACATGCATTCAAACACACAAAAATGCACATGCACAGACAGACACACACACGCAGCGCTTTTGCTTTGCCAAGTTCCCCAGCTGTTTCTTGGCAAAGGCTGTTTTTTATACATTAGCAGACCGATACGGAGGATATATCTTATCAGATGGCAACACAGGACAAATGATGCAGATAGCTTTCCCAATAGCTGCTTGAATGTTGCCAATAGCTGCATGTGATCTGTTTTTCATCTCATTTTTTTGTGCTATTACTGATTTATTTTTAGTCGTCACCCTCATGTAACTAATCCTAAAGGTGAAAGTGAAGTAAAAGCCCGACCCCTCCCATACAAATGAAATCCATTCGTCATGGTGGAAATTTCCAGCGTGACATTTTGTTCACTTCTGCCATAAATACCTTGTTTATGAGGGAAACAGAAAAAGACTGTTTTAAACAGAACATATTGAACAGCCAATATAGACGAGCATGATCAACTCCAGGCGGGTGAATGAACGATAAAACCTTGAGTAAAGAATGCAAAGTCTTAAATACCTTCTGTCCAAACCAAGACACGTTAGTCCTTTTATCAATTCTTTTAGAAACCATGTTTCCATTAGCTATTCTTTATTCAAACCAAGTGACACTGAGTATTACAGAGAATATAGTTTCAATTCTGTGTCTCAAACCAACCCTGTCTCTCACTGTAATACAGTATGGAACTAATTTATAATAACCATTCATGTTCACTGGCAACATTTAGTTCAAGTACAGGAAGCAGTGGGATGTCACAGCCCAGCTTAGTCGGCACTAAAAATGATGTTCATATACAACAAAACTGCATTGTCAATTACGTTTGGAGAGAAACATATTTTCTGCCAGATTATGTTTGTTTTTGATGTTATGACAACTTTGTTTCTAATCAAAGTCTGTGGAAGTCCACATAGGGAGTAGGGCTGGAACCATTCACCTATCTCCCCATTCAATATGATCACAATACTTGGGTGCCGATTCCATATGTATTGCGATTTTCAAGTATTGCGATTCTACAAGTATTACGATTCGATATTACGATTCATTTCGACTTTTATTAACTTTTTTAACACTAGACCAAGGGAAAAAGTTGAATCATACACATATAGACTTTTACTCTCTAAATCTCTCTAAATGAATACTGTAAGAATGTTTTCAGCATGTATGTAGTACGAGATGTCCTGAAGTCAAATATATCAGTCATTGTCAAACATTATGAATTTTTTCCAGCAACCCAAAAATCAAAGAATAAAGACATTTCCCTCACAGATTAGTGGCATTTTCTTTTTAATTTATACGGGACATGTAATGTTTTATACTTCTGGTGAATATAATCCATCAATCTGATTTCCATAGATGTATTTTGTAAATACAGTTCCCTTAGTTAACACCTTATTTTGAAAACCAGAAGTAGTCCCACATGTCTACTTCCTATAACTTCTCCAAGGTGGTCTCTAGCTCTCCCGCCAGCTCCGTTCTCTTTATCCATCCATGGTCAGCTCCATCGGGGCCGTTTGAATGCAGAGAACACAAATGTCAGTATCTGGGTGCTCTACAGTTGTAGCGTCGGCCCATTTGACCACGGAGACGAGAGCGACGGCCGACTCCACCGCCACGTTACCGCCATACGATAACGTTTCCTGTCCGTGACAGAGTTAGCATGCAGCTTTAGCTCTGCTCTGTGTAGCTCTGCTTTTCCTGTCAATGTGTGAAACCCAAAGTGTTTCCATCCTTTACTGGATGTGTAGTGTTTACCACACTGGATTTAATATGGGAGGGTGCAGGTCGTATCCACGCTGACCCTCCAACGTTTCCTACTTCATCGTTTTGGCTGGCTGCAGTTTGTTTTAGTTGACGTATACATACATATATGAATACATTTTTGCCCACCCCTAGTCTGGTCTGGGAGGATGGTAGATCGATGTTCAGGTCCAGTGTGAAACCAAAAGTCCAGGTTGACTTATTCTAATTTACATCTGCAACTTAAATAATATAACAAACATACTTATTTTAAGCCAAACCATGATATTTTTTTAACAAACATAACCATGTAAGGTTAGGGGGCTGCAGAACTCCAAAACCAGCCTATAGTAACATTGTCATTGCATTGGAGCTCTCTTCTCTCCTAGCTACCAGACAAATCAAAGTTCAATATTCACTGGACTTTTAGCTCTGATTTAGTCTCCATGAACTTTGTGAGAACTATCTGGGTCTTAGATACGTTCCTTATGAACATTTTTGGCTGGACCGCAGAGGGCAAGCCCTGCAAACACAAAAGTCTGTCATGGTGACTGACTGAGTAATGAAGTTACATGATTGGTCAGCTGAATGTTGGGGTTTCCTCAACCGTTTGTCTTTCAAAATGAAAAGACGGGGAATAGTCATTTATGCAAATGAGCCCGTCCAGTGCGACAGGTCTAGCTCACGAAACTTGGACCAAGCTGTCAAACTAGACGATCTAGTTCTAAAACGAAGTGAGATTCGGGCAGTGGCATCATCGCCTATTTCTCGCTTAAAATCGTTTCAGACGTAGATTGTTTAGACGGAGTAACGGCCACCATGTTGTTTCCTGTTTGAAACGGCAAGCAGAAAACTCAAATTAGGTGCATTTAACGATAAGGTATGTTACTGCTTGCATGGCCAGTTGAGTGGAGCAGCGCGTCCCCTAGTGTCCTTGCTGGACCTGGTGGACATGTCCCGCTGGATTTAACATTACAGACATGACAACAGACTATTTTTGTAATAATTTAGCTACAAATTCACACAAACACATTCTGACCATAAACGTTCCAACCAAATACTCGGTTTTGACCGATCAGAATGAGTATATCTTTAAATAGGATGAGCAGTGTCAAGTCAGACAGAACAGTAGCTAGATTCGTCACTTGTCTTTTTTAAAACACAAAGTTATGGGTAATATTTTCAAGCGACAAAGTTATAAAGTTAGCACATGTTGCTGCTAAAGTACATGACCAATACCAATACAAAATGTCACCAATAACTGTTTTCTCCTGTACAGTAGGGATACATCAGCAGAAATGCACTGGAGTCAATATGAGCAGATAAATGAATGATGGTCTACAAAACCAAAAACCCTGCAACAACTAAGAAAGCTAAAAGCTAAAAAGCTACGGCTGTCAAAGTTAATGCGATAATAAAGCGTTAACACAAATTCATTTTGATGCCACTAATTTCTTGAACGCATTAACGCAACCTGCGTTTTTTTAGGTTGTAGCCACTCAGTTTTAAAGCTAGAGTGAAGATACTGGTATCATATGAAAACCTGAGGATCCATCGGTACCAAGCATGTCGTACTAGCTTTAAGGTACATTTTGAATAGATACAAATGTGTGATTAATTAGCAATTAATTGCGATTAACTATGAACAATCATGTATCAATAATGCGATTCAATATTTTAATCGATTGACAGCCCTAAAAAAACATGTACTTCATGAAAATGTCAGCTCAAAGCTAAGAGAGTTTGATTTATTGATTATTATTATCTGTTTGGGTCAACTTCATCCAACCACAAACCAGTGCAAACTGTGGGTGGTCCACTATTATCTGTAGTACCTCAGAGTGTTTCGCAGAAGTGGTTAGTCATGTACACTTTGCACAAAAGCTGACATCACCTACGTTCACCAGCATGCAGAAAGATACCTGGAAAAACTATGCACAACAGCTGTTGTCTTCTCGCCCAGTGCCAGAGCTCAGCCTGAACTTATCAACTCCCACTCTCCCCGCGGAGACACTGTGCTGTAAACATCCTTCTGCCCTCACAGGATGTTTGACGCCGCATACTCCGAGTTCCGCTCATTGGCATTCGGATGTCCATTAGGCTGGTGAGGGCCTATGACATCGTTACTGCCCTATTCTATAGCAGGATATAGGCTTAACTAGAGAGGGGAGTAGCCATGAGAAGTGATGAAGACCTTGCATGCAGAGGCACTGAATATGAGAATCGTGTGCTGGTTTCGCCCTGTGTCTCTGTTATTATTGTTCATGTTGTCAGCTTTACTTCTCATCAATGCCACCACGCCGGCATATTCATGTGCATTTCTTGCATATGGCAAATAAAGTGACCCTGATTCTTGCAGAGTTTTACAAATAAATAGATGATATAGTAATTCTTCTTTTACGGTGGTATTAAACATGCTTTATGGTCCATAATCCTGTACTAGTGGTTGTGTATTCTAGTAATAATGAATGACGCTATATAGAGATGTTTTTTTCAGTGCAAATACAAGCAAAATATTCCTTTTCACCAAAAGCTAAGACAATCTCAACTGATCCTGCATGCTTTCTGATGCATCGTGCAGCATCTGGTGAGAAGGCAAAAATAAACACTGTTCTGTTGCACTGCAATGTTTGCTTCATTCTGTTATCTCTTATAGTTGCAATTTTATATAATTTCGATAAACAGTGGGAGTCAGGAAACTGCTGGTTCTGGGTCATGTTCCAAGCACAGTTAGATTTCTATAAGTATACAAATATAGAATTTATATTTCCAGAGCAGACTGCACCTCCAAAATAATTCATATCAAGATTCCTTTGTTAAGATACAGTAAAAGAACACATTATAACAAATTACCTATGTATTTGGCCAATATGGAAAGATTCCATTTTTTCAACTGAGTGGGGCAAAACTCAGTTATGAACAAGTTCCAATTAAAATATCATTCTTTTGGATTAATTAGGACATGAAGCCTAATCTTTAACTATGTTGTGAAATTGATGTTTTTCCTTTCATTTTCGATGATGCTGCCTCTGTGACAGCCCATTCTCACTCCCAAGTCGTTAAGTATGGCAGCTTAGTCAGGGGCCCTACGCGTCAAACTCTGACGCTCTGAATGGCCGTAGTTATGGCAGGAGATTGAGGATTTCAGGTACCGTAGTATAAAGAGCATTATTTATATCCACCTATAGTCCAGGCAGGGAGATTGGGGTGGATGGATGACTTTCACCCAGGAGACCGCTGTTTGTGTCCATTAGTTTAACTCATTTCAACATCACGTAACATTCAACAAGTCGAGTGTAAATATTTTTAATGCAGCAACAAATTAGTCAAAACTTACTGGAATTAAAATTCCAGTCTATAATGTATTTTATATTTTAACATAGAATTGATTTGAATAGATCAGCCCCATTGTCACTGATACCTGATCCAGCCATTTGAGTCAGTATCAGCCCGATATCTGATACGGTATCGGTATCGATGCATCCCTACACCAGAGAGCACTGGCAAGTTCCTTTTTCAACTGTAAATGTCCTGTTCAGTATGTATCGTCATCACAATGAAAAAAAAAGGTTCAGTAGTTGGGAAACTGTCCAATACCTGAGGTCTACAGCTGGTGGATGAATGGACGGGGAATAATATCTTGGCAAGTTCAGCTGGATGGGTTGCCACATTCTAAGCAAGGCACAGCATGGCCACCACACATATCTTTAAGACATGAAGCTGCTGAACGATGTGACATAATGAATTTGAAAAAGAAAATTGTACACAAGAAAAAAAACTATGAACAACTGGATAAAATATGCTGATGTAAGAATGTACACCACCCCTTTGGCAGTATTATGAGATATTTCAACATTCTCTGTATGTTTGCTGCATCCCACCATATTGATCTCTTAGTGTTAGTTTTGTTCGATTTCATTGTCAATCTAAGGTTGGAAACAGAAATAAAGTGCTCCGTCATGTTTACACAGACGCCCCCAGTTTCACTTTACATGCAGCACATGCAACACGTGTCCCCGGTCTGTGTCTTTATCAGCTTTGCGTACACCACCTCAACATCAAACCCGTTTGTTGGGAAACAGCTGGAGGAGTGCAGGTGTTGGTGCGGGTACATTACCTCAAACTAATGAGCAAGGCCATACCCTGCATCCAGCTCAATGTCTGCACATACATATGGTTGCTTTTAATATCAGAAACTATTTATAACCTCTCTGATATTGTCAGGGTTTCTTATGATTTTTACTCCCTTGCATGTATATGTACTTCTACCTGCATACAATGAATAATGAGTGAGTAATCCTGACAAGGAAGTCAGTCCCTTCTCTCTCATCAACGAGACCAAATATAGCTAGTGGACATTCCCCATGGGATCAGCTGTACATTTAGATAATCTCTCCCATGTGACTGAAAAACATGTCTGAGTTAGAGTTTAACATCTCAGCCATTGATCTTACCAAGCCTAGGACGTGAGAGCAAACCTCATGCAAACCTCCATGTTGCCAAGGGCAAACCAGATGTCAGGGAAAACAATAACAATCCCACACAGATGTGAGGGAGGAGACCTCTTTGTTTCATAAAAAGACCTCCTCAACTCTCAGTCCACCCGCCCTGAATGATGCACGCAATATTCTTTGCATTATCATGGCAAGAGGGAAGTAGCGCTCTAATGCAGACAACAACCCAGATGCCGAAGTATTCATGTCATTGCTTTCACGCCCTCATTGCCAGCATGCCAACGTTCTCAGGGCAAGCACATGGATCTACTTACAACTATGGTGCTGAAAGGGGGAAAACACTGCATTCTAATATGTAGCTCACGGGGAATAAGAAAGGAGAGGCTCACACTGGTGCTAAATATTGTTTGATGATGTCAGATGTGAACCATTCACGGTGGTCATTCAAGCCCTCGAGGCTGTATGGTTAAAGGACAGATGATGCAGCACAGTATCCCTAGGAATTATGAATATTGAAAGATTCTGTCGCACACAATCTTCTCCCCAGGCCAATGTTCAGTGCCAGTGCAGAACATGGTGTGCTCTTTTTATAGCACGGCAGATAGTAAATGTGTGGAGGATGGGTTGGTGGTGATGGAGTTCTTGTCCCTTTAGAACCCAATCATTAATGTGAGCTTTATATTTAACGGTACCCACAGTACAGTGAATGCACCCATTGAACGCAACCAGAATCATCAAATATCGATGTTATGTCTGGCAAAAGATCGAACTATGAATACTACAGCAATTTTCTTTGCTTGGACATTCATCTGAAAATACCGTGACAGTTAGGATAAGCCACCATATGAAACAACCATTCTAGTAAAATGTTAACTTATTTCTTCTCAAAACATTGTTAGTTATGTAATATAGGTGTCAATCGATTCAAATCAGGCGCAATTAATCACATGATTGTCCAAAGTTAATCGTGATTGATCACAAATTTATCATGCATTTTTTTTATCTGTTCAAAATGGAACTATTCAAAAGGGACTATTTGTAACTTTCAGAAATGCTTCTTAACAGCGACACCTGTGGCATTTAAGTCAACGAAAGTCAGCGTTGAGCTCGCGCTTGCTCGCTCTAAATAGACATGAACGAGCATCGCTCAGTGAGGAGACACACGTCAGCTAAAAGCACAATATCACTCTATACTTCAGCTGCTTGGCAGTAATGTTAGCTGACCAGACCAAGGTCTCTCCATGAATCAATGCTGATCCTAGTGTTGGCTTTTCATGCTTCAGCCCCGAGAAACGTTATCATCTCGGACCGGGTGCCGGTGTCTCCCTCCAGCACCCGGTCAGAGACGGTAACATTTCTCTCTGCGGAGCCCCGTCACTTCACGAGACACGGGAAACCTCTGTTGGTCTGGAGGAGCTGCAGCAGTTATTTCTGAACAAACGTCCACTGAACATTCACTAGATATTCTCAGAGCTACGAAGTCTTCTGCAGTGTGGAGTGTGCGCGCATGCACGTCTACAGGTGGAGCGAGAACGCGCACAGTGTGTGAGTGAAGGCAGGCAGCCAGCGGAGCAGAGACTCCTGCCCTGGAGACCAAAGCACATATGCGAGCTCGCATGGGAAACCGACCCGCTAGATTTATACATTACAAACAGTCCCTTTAACAAGAGATTAGTCCAGTATTTAATCCTCTTATCAACATGGGAGTGGACAAATATGCTGCTTTATGCAAATGTATATATTTACTATTGAAAATCAATTGAAAACACAAAACAATGACAGATATTGTCCAGAAACCCTCACAGGTACTGCATTTAGCATCAAAAATGTATACTCAAAACATAACATGGCAAACTGCAGCCCAACAGGCAACAACAGCTGTCAGTGTGTCAGTGTGCTGACTTGACTATGACTTGCCCCAAACTGGCTAATTAATAAGTTTAAAATATTTTGGCAACATTTTACAATGAGAGCTTTGTCCATGAAGAGTTCCTGAAAAGTAGAAATTATGGCAACACTGTATGAGAAAAAGGGTGTTTTGAAATAGAAAACGCGTTTAGCAGAAAAAAAAATATGCTCAAATGATAACATGGCAAACTGCAGCCTAACAGTAGGCTCTCAGAAACTGACGTTGCCATTTCCAAAGGGTCCCTTGACCTCTGACCTCCAGATCAGTGAATGTAAATAGGTTCTATGGGTACCCACGAGTCTCCCCTTTACAGACATGCCCACTTTATGATAACCACATGCAGTTTTGGGCAAGTCATAGTCAAGTCAGCACACTGACACACTGACAGCTGTTGTTGCCTGTTGGGCTGCAGTTTGCCATGTTATGATTTGAGCATATTGTTTTAT
>CAKAOI010047298.1:0-12126 GCA_916701655.1 Sebastiscus albofasciatus
TTCATCTTTCATCTATCATTTATTTTAACTAAGGCTGTCAATAGCGATTAATCGCAAATTAATCACACATTTTTTATCTGTTCAAAATGTACCTTAAAAGGGAGATTAGTCAAGTATTTAATCCTCTTATCAACATGGGAGTGGACAAATATACTGCTTTATGCAAATGTATGTATATATTTATTATTGTAAATCAGTTAACAACACAGATCAATAACAGATATTGATCCAGAAACCCTCACAGGTACTGCATTTAGCATAAAACAATATGCTCACATCATAACATGGCAAACTGCAGTCCAACAGGCAACAACAGCTGTCAGTGTGTCAGTGTGCTGACTGGACTATGACTTGCCCCAAACTGCATGTGATGATCATAAAGTGGGCATGTCTGTAAAGGGGAGACTCGTGGGTACCCAGAGAACCCATTTACATTCACTGATCTGGAGGTCAGAGGTCAAGGGACCCCTTTGAAAATGGACATGACAGTTTTTCCTCGCTAACATTTAGTGTAAGTTTGGAGCGTTATTTAACCTCCTTCACTACAAGCTAGTCTGACGTGGTTGGTACCAATTGATTTATTAGGTTTTTCTAGTTTCATATGATGCCAGTATCTTCACTCTAGCTTTAAAACTGAGCCCTCTACAACCTGAAAATCACAAGTTGTTAACTTTGACAGCCCTAATTTGACCGAGGAGGATAAAATGAAGCCATTCTTGGTAGCTTTAATTCTTCATGATGCAGATTTACACTAAACAGTGCAAACAGTGGCCAGTTTATATCAAGTTTGCCAATTAATTCAGAAATTTGTTCTTTGCTAATGCTTTAATAAATGTACTGGTAAAAGAAGCTGCGGCATTAGGATGACCTTAGGCCTGAGAGGGATTCCTAACACAGATAATCCGGAAAACACATGACTTAATTTTCCAAATTGAACACTGTGATGAAAGTGCTTCCTGTTGGAAAGATGTCACTTCATGGAAACCCCCCGCACATGAGCGGGTCATTCATTCAGACGAAGAGAGAGGCTGGAGAAAGAAAAAAGAAGGAAGATGACTAACCGGAGGGACCGCTTCTGCTTTTTCAGGCCTTAAGTATTGGACGCTTCACAGACGTCTGTCAGTTCACCAAGATCTCTGGAAACGAAAGGGAGAAGATAGACCAGCAGAGATTAATTCATTCAGTATTTATCCGTTTAATCTCATATCCAGCATCCTTTTATGAAGATGGAAAACTGTGGAAGCATGTTGAAGAGTGCGCTGGTCGTCATCGTCGTCATGGCTGTGATTCAGTCTGGATCGGCAGGTAAGATTCAGATAAACACAAGATCTTGCTTTTCCTCCTGTGAACCATTTTAAAAAAAGAAAATCGGATTTTATTTTTTATATTTTTTGAAATTAACTCTCATCTATTTCTATTCATCGTTAGCAGAAAAGCTGGCATCCTGCTGTACGTCAGTCAGCAGACAGGAGATAACCGAGCCAATCTTGGATTACATGATCCAGCAAGCTGATCTTCCGTGTGTCAAAGCTGTCATGTAAGTACAAAAAGCAAATAAAATAACAATTTCTATAACAGGAATACAGTCTGAAAAGTGTTAAAGAAATGCTCTTTTACATGTTTAATAATTAATTTAATTTAATTAATTAATAGCTTTGCTTTTCAACTTTATTTCTTTGTAAAGTTTGTTGCAAATATGGGCAAAGTAGAGAAAAGAAAGACCCATTCCCAGTTCTTTTGAATTAACTTGATAAAACAATCTATTAATCAATTTGTTAGCCTATTAATACTAAACCAAGCCAGCCTGTATTCTAGGAGAAAGAGTATGGATGGTACTAATGTTGCATTTGTTTGTCATTTCTGCAGCTTTCAAACAAAGTCGGGCCTTTTCTGCATGCATGGAGGCAATAGCTGGGTTCGCAGCAAGGTCTTTGCCATCCAGTGAGTATATTATTGATTTACTCATATGTCTTTACACCGGGGCTGTCAATCAATTAAACATATTTAAACGTGATTAATCGCACATTAATGGTACTGCATTTAGCATAAAACAATATGCTCAAATCATAACGTGTTAAACTGCAGCCCAACAGGCAACGAAAAAAGAAATTAGTGGCGTTTAAACAAATTATTATCGCGTTAACTTTGACAGCTCTAATTTACACTTTCATTCTTTCATTCACTCCCAAACGTATGGTCTCATATATTTTTTGTCTTCTATTTTCTTCCTCACAGGAAAGCAAGAGTTCAGGCCACTGCTGCTTCATCTGTGCGCCCTTCATCTCCTGTCTCCCTCCTCTCCATCATCACATCCACTGCCTCCTCTCCTTCCTCCTCCTCTCTCCCTCCTTCCTCCTCCTCCTCTCTCACTCCTTCCTCCTCCTCTCTCCCTCCTTCCTCCTCCTCCTCCTCCACATCCGAGACGCCTGCTGGTGAAACCTTCTCCACCTCCAGCCAATGAAAACAGTGAATTTGTCAAGAAGTTCACGATGACGGCCTCGACAGTGATACCAACTAATGTTTGAAATAGCACTTAAAGGACAGAATGATGTTAAATTATTATTATGTTGAATATTTAGTTTCTTTCAATGGAGTGAAATTATTTATTTATTAATTTAATGGACCAGTGCTGATAGAAGTACTCACGTATTTATTACCAAGCATATTTAAGTTAATGTATACAACTTCATGATTCTTAGTTTGAGCTATTTATTTATTGGAAAACTTGTGAGAACATGAAATTGGTCTGAAATAAACATTGCACATGTGATCTTGCATCCAGTGTTTATCTGTTTGACTGTTTATCTGCTTCTTATCTGACTTCTTTCTGACATTTTCTCTGCAAAAGCAAGAAGCTATAATGCGCGATAAGTGTGGTAAACTTATCTAATATGATCATCTGATAAACCAAATTTAACTTCAATGCACTAAATAGTGTGAGAGAGGAAAGACAAGACCGAATGAGACAAGCTGTGACTGTAAATGATTTTTAATTCCAGCAACAAGAATCCCCAAAAAAATAATTTATTTTTAGCTTCAGCAGCAGACAGCGTAATATAAACTCAGGATCATTTCATTTCATGGTTTCATTACCCAGTACTTTCCAGGGTTAGCGTATTGGTTGCTTAAATACTCTCAATTAAGAAGAAAAATCATCAATGTTAATTCAGATTGAAGAGAACCATTTACACCATAATGAAGGTGTTCTGTCTCTCAAAGCTACTAAATCCATGAACATTACACTTTAAAGTCACTGTGAGGAACTTTGAACTGGTTATGAAACAGTCTCAGTTTAATACTGATGCCTCTATATGACCTACATCAGTAAATGAGACCATCAGTGAGGGTATTTCCATATAGTTATTCTTAATGCTCGGCATCGGCGCCAGCGGGCTGGATTTCACACGAAATCAGACAAAATTACACCAACACCGACACCCCGCTGCTGGAGGCCCAGGCCGTATTGCTGTGCCCGCTGGAGGGAAGGGAGGCATGGGAGAACCAGAACCAGGACTGAGCAGGATAGACTGTCAGAGCCTGCTGCAGTAAAATGAGATGTTTTCTAAAGGGACTCCGGTGCTTCGCCTCCGAAACACATTATCTAATGACATAGTTACTCTAGATGGCATCGCCCTGGCCTCCAGCACCACCGTAAGGAATCTGGGAGTTATCTTTGATCAGGATATGTCCTTTAACTCCCACATAAAACAAACTTCAAGGACTGCCTTCTTTCATCTACATAACATTGCAAAAACCAGGCACATCCTGTCTCAAAACGATGCAGAAAAATTAGTCAATGCATTCATTACTTCTAGACTAGATTACTGCAACTCCTTATTATCAGGCTGCTCCAATAAGTCTCTCCAGTTGATCCAGAATGCTGCAGCACGTGTTCTGACAAGAACTAGAACAGAGATCATAGTATATCATTATATTATATTATATATTACATTATATTATATCATATTGTATTAGCTTCTCTACACTGGCTCCCTCTAAAATCCAGAATAGAATTTAAAATCCTACTCCTCACCTACAAAGCGCTCAACGGTCAGGCCCCATCATATCTTAAAGAGCTCATAGTACCCTATCACCCCACTGGAGCACTGCGCTCCCAGAATGCAGCAGGGATATTTGAGGTTCCTAGAGTCTCTAGAGTCAGCTATTAATTCTGATAGTTGTATTATCACTCTTTTACATCCACTGCTATTGATTTTTGTTATTAGTCCTACTTGTATTAGTTCTTACAGCTGCTGTGCTATTATTGTGGTTGCTCTCTCTTTCCGCTAAACGGCCACAGCGCACTTCAATGCAATGCTCTTGGTGGGATCTCTTCTTGGGTCTCTACACTATAGAGTACTGTCTTGACCTGCTCTATATATAAAGCGTCTCTAGATAACTTCTGTTATGACTTGACGCTATATAAAAATAAATTTAATTGAATTAAATTGGAAGGAAACACCGCTTTTGTCATGTTGTCCAACACACCAACATATTACACACACAGATTCTCTATTATTTTCCTTTTTCCCCCCTAGTTTCACCACAGCACAAGGGAAGGTCTGTGTTGATCCCAACACTGAATGGGTCCAGGAACGTAAGTTGTAACAACACACACACACACACACACACACACACACACACACACACACACACACACACGTTGATTTGGGGATGAAATTGGGATGAGCGTTTAAAGAAAAATACCCTGCTAACGTTACAATGAACGGCGATGAAAATGACTGCACATTAGTTTTTATTAAAGCTCCCTCACGACATAAACACACACACACAGCACATACCGCTGGCCTCTGACCTCACCACAGCCGCAGTCAACGACGTAACCTTACTAGTATTAATGCTGCCTTCTTTTTGGGGGCCCTATGCAAACTCTTGTTTTTTAATTTAACTTAGCTGCATTGTTAACATCAAAATCAATACAAACATGCAAATTATAAATAACAAACAAATACAATTCTAAACTTTTTAAAATAAAATAAACAAATCCCTTTTAATGTTTTATTTATGTTAAAAATCGCTTTGAATAGTGTCGTCAAAGTTAACGCGATAATAACACGTTACCGCAAATTTGTTTTAACGCCACTAATTTCTTTAATACATTAACGCAACTTGCGATTTTTTGTTGTAAGCTAGAGTGAAGATACTGGTATCATAAAAAACTAGAAAATATTATATATCATATATTATATATATGTTATATTATATCCATTGGTACCAACCATGTCATACTAACCTGTTGTAAAGGAGGATAAATAACGCTTAAAACTTGTGCTAAATTTTGGCGAGGAAAAACTGGCATGGCCATTGTGTCCCTGGCAAGACACGGAAAACCTCTGTTGGTGCGCGCTGTGTCAGTGAATGCAAGCAGGCAGCGGAGGAGAGGCTCCGGTTGCCGGTGTCTCCCTGCGGGCGCAGGAGAGTGAGGGGGGAAAAGCCAACACTAGGATCAGATCTAAATCATGTTCATGGAGAGACCTTGGTCTGGTCAGCTAACATTACTGCCAAGCAGCTGAAATATTGAGTGATATTGTGCTTTTAGCTGACGTGTGTCTCCTCACTGTTTTGAGCGATGCTCATTCAGGTATATTTAGAGCGAGCGAGCGTGAGCCCGACGCTGACTTTCGTTGATTTCACGGCCACAGGTGTTGCTGTTAACAAGCAATTCTGAAAGTTACAAATAGTCCCTTTAACTGGTTATGAAACAGTCTCAATTTAATACTGATGCCTCTATATGACCTACATCAGTAAAATGAGAGGTTTTCTAAAGGGACTCTGGTGCTTGGAAACACTACCACTTTTGTCCACAGGGACCAAAATCAACTCAAAATTAAAGTTCCTCATAGCAGCTTTAAGTGAAGTTTAAGGTATTTAAGCGCGCTTTGGCTATTCCGAATCAGAGAGATATTGATCATTTTGGTTTGTGTTCTATTTAGTCTGGTTTGGTTTCATAGTGCACAAATTAAAGAGGACCAAATAAAAAGATTAGATGCTGAGGGGCGTGTAGGAAGGAGAAAATTTATCTTTTTCGTCTTGAGAGCTGCCACTTGTATGTGAAAGATTTTTCACTTTGATTCGGCGCTGATCCACTGTGCACACGAATCCCTTCTCCTCCAGTTTATCTCCAATAAATGTCACTATTTTTGAGGACTTTATTTAGCGTGTTCTGTATGTTCTCTTCGCTCCAGATGTCAAGCAGAATTATAGTACGGTTACTGCATTCACAACAAACAAACCACACCAGAGTTCGATTAAAACGGACTAAATGTTGGCTTGTGAAAACACCCTGAGAGTTAAATATATCACAGTACTGCAGAATGTGAGCCACGGTCAACCTGAGTGGAGAAATGATTACGATGATTATGATCTATTTACTTCCAGAGAAGTAGTTCTGCCTTTGTGTGGTTCCAGGGTCATTTTTTTTAGAAAATCAGTTAGATAACGGAAAACAAAAATCATCTGCTGTGCAAATATATCACTCATGACAGTGCAAAACAGGTCACGTCAACCACCCCCACTGTGTGAATCTTTTTCACACTTTATAAGTGCGTGTGTGTGTGTGTGTGTGTGTGTGTGTGTGTGTGCAAACATGTGTCAGGTTGTTTCTCAGAAAGATGTTAAAAAAGATCCTCTGATGAAGGGCGGGGGTGTGAAAATACGAGACCACACAAGCACATACACAAATACATATACACGTCAGCAGTGCTTATCTCAACCAAGCCCCCTTCCCTCCCCCCCCCGTTCTGCACTTACCAATAAATGTCCAGTCAGCTTGTGTAGTTGATCAGTAAACCCGTCCAGCAGCGAGTCCATCGGTCAAAATGTCCATGAGGATCCTGTCCATCACTCTCCTCCTGATTTCAGGGTGTCTGTACTTCAGTTCTGCAGGCAAGTACCAAATGATTACCACATTAACTCATTATACTGAGCTAATGTTTTCATCTCTTATTTACATCAAACAGATATTGAAACATTGTGCAATTGTTGCTCCTAGTTGTTTGTGGAGGAAGACAAACTATGTGATCTGTTTATCCTACATTGTTGTGTTTTAATGAGGGCTGTCAATGATATTGAATCGCGATTAATCACATTATTGTCCATAGTTAATTTTTTTATCTGCTCAAAAAGTACCTTCTTCCAACTTCATTTCAGCTCAATTCAACATGCTTTAAAATATGGAGGACGGAACCTGCCAAAAATTATTGAATAAATAAATGACTCGATAAATAATTAAATATGTCATTGAATGTAGCAAAAATAAATGTAACCAAAAAAAATAAATAAATGTAACCATTAATTAATTGATAAAATGTGACATAATATAATATTTCTGTTTTAATTTACTTCTTTATTTATTTATCTTTGTATTAATTCCCTTATTTATTTACTCTTCTGTTAAATTTTGCAACTTGCGATTTTTAGTTTTAAGCTAGAGTGAAGATACTGGTATCATAAGAAACTAGAAAATATTATATATCATATATTATATATATGTTATATTATATCCATTGGTACCAACCATGTCATACTAACCTGTCGTAAAGGAGGATAAATAACGCTTAAAACTTGTGCTAAATTTTGGCGAGGAAAAACTGGCATGGCCATTGTGTCCCTGGCACGAAGTGCTAGGAAACCTATTGTATTTCTAAGGATTATTATTATAATTTTTCCACTGGGAGATCCCATTTTTGAGGCACTTAGGATGCACGAAAACTCATGAGAATTAGAACATGCATCAGAACTGGTGAAAATTGCAAAGTGCTGTAGTGATTGGACTCGGGCGTCGCCAGTGGGCTCCACAGCACCTACCTAATGCAGACAGGTCTGAGAAAAAGTTACTTCCATTTTCACGAAATTTGAGTATTTTAATGCTCATATCTGCAAGAGCGTGTTAAATATTTTTGAGATTTTTTCGGCCAAAAGGAAGTCAGCCATCTTGGATCTTGTGCGTTCATTTAAAATTTAAGAACACATGTTTGAGGACGTTAGGATGCACAAAAACTAATGGAACTTTACATGCATATTCACACTAGGGATAGAACGGTTCAGGTGAAAAATCCAAACTGTTGGGTTCGCTAGTCACAGTTTGGGACGTGTATGAATTGTGATATTTATTTTTAAATGTATGATTATATTTATGCATTTATTTATTTTGTATTACTTTAAAAATGTATACATTTATTTTTGCACTTATTTTTTAATTTATTTTCTATTTATTTTTAAATGTATGTGTCTATTCATGCATTTGTATTTTTTATTAACTTTAAAATGTACCAATTTATTATTTATTTTTGAACTTATTTTTCTATTTATTTTTAAATGTATGTATCTATTTATGCATTTATTTATTTATGCCCAATTTTCCCTTTGCATTTCACCCCGTATTTATTTCCCTAAACGTAATTATTTCTGTATTCTTTTCTTTATGAATTTCTTTACATATTTTTCTTTTTACATTTCTTTATGCATTTCTGCTGTCATTCAACGTACTGTAATATTATTCATTTTTAACTTTCTCTACCTATCTGCCTTGTGCTGCTGCAACACCTGGATCAGGTCTCCTCTGGGGATCAATACAGACTTTTCTTGCTTCACTAACCACAAACATTTCTATAAGCTCACTATATTCTGATATACTTAGATCATCTAGATAACTCTCTTTTACTTCTTCAGAGTGTAAACATGGTTACAGAGTGACACTCAACCTGCTCCCACCATGGTTTTACCAGAATATATAGATGGATATAAATACAACCAAAAAGTATTCTAGCTACAAATCTAATGATTTATGTTTTTTCCTTCTGATGGGACTTTGTGCTTAGACAAAATACATTATGCTCAATCTGTCACATCCTCTCTGCCTTTCTCAGGTCCCTACCCTGCCAAATATTTAGCATGCTGCACTGACGTCTCCACTAAAGACATCAGCAAGGACGTGATTGGGAACACATATCGTGCACAATCTGCCAAAAACCGCTGTGTGGAGGCTATAATGTAAGTTTATACATGTTGTCCAACACACCAACATATTACACACATAGATTCTCTATTATTTTCCTTTTCCCCCCTAGTTTCACCACAGCACAAGGGAAGGTCTGTGTTGATCCCAACGCTGAATGGGTCCAGGAACGTAAGTTGTAACAAAACACACACACACACACACATACACACACACACACACACGTTGATTTGGGGATGAAATTGGGACGAGCGTTAAAAGAAAAATACCCTGCTAACGTAACAATGAACGGCGATGAAAATGACTGCACATTAGTTTTTATTAAAGCTCCCTCACGACATAAACACACACACACAGCACATACCGCTGGCCTCTGACCTCACCACAGCCGCAGTCAACGACGTAACCTTGCTGGTATTAATGCTGACGGTACCAGCTAGCAGGGCCGGGTCTAGCTTTTTGTTTTTTTTTGACCAAATGCTACTTTTCAAACATTCATTCATTTAACTTAGCTGCATTGTTAACATCAAAATCAATACATACAAAACATGCAAATTATAAATAACGAACACATACAATTTCAAACTTCAACTTTAAAATAAAATAAACAAATCCCTTTTAATGTTTTATTTTAAAAAATCACTTTGAAAGATTTTAATAGTGCCGCCGAAGTTAACGTGAAAATAACGCGTTAACACAAATTTGTTTTAACGCCACTAATTTCTTTAATACAAAAACGCAACTCGCGAGTTTTAGTTTTAAAGAGTGAAGATACTGGTATCATATGAAACTATAAAACCTGATGAATCCATCGGTACCAACCAGGTCATACTAGCAGGTCATGAAGGAGGTTAAATAACGCTCCAAACTTGCGCTAAATTTGGGGGAAGAAAAACTGTCAAGTCCATTTTCAAAGGGGTCCCTTGACCTCTGACCTCCAGATCAGTGACTGTAAATGGGTTCTGGGGGTACCCACGAGTCTCCCCTTTACAGACATGCCCACTTTATGATCATCACATGCAGTTTGGGGACAAGTCACAGTCAAGTCAGCACACTGACACACTGACAGCTGTTGTTGCCTGTTGGGCTGCAGTTTGCCATGTTGTGATTTGAGCATATATTTTATGCTAAATGTCTGTCATTGATCTGTGTTGTTAATTGATTTACAATAGTAAATATATACATACATTGGCATAAAGCAGCATATTTGTCCACTCCCATGTTGATAAGAGTATTAAATATTTGACAAATTTCTCTTTAAGGTACATTTTGAACAGATACAAAATGTGCGATTAATCAAGATTAAATATTTGAATCGATTGACAGCCCTTTTGAACTAATGATAATGTAGAAAAATAAAGATTTTACTGATACTGATACTCTTTTTTTTTCTCTCTCTCTCTCTCTCTCTCTCTCTCTCTCAAGTCACTGCCAATATGACGAAGTCTGTCTGAGGAAAACACCTGCACACCTGGATGCTTGCAACTGAGCTCAAACATATATATCTGCAGAACATGCAACATGTAGCAATTAATATACTTAGTATACCACACCATTTCTGTTTGTTTTCTGAATTAATGCTCAATTCATAACAAGATATTTTGCTTATCGCGGTCTTCTTAAAGGTCATGTCACGTTGCTTAATATCAAACCTAAAAGTTTGAAATCAACTGCTATTTGACACTGCAAATAAAGAAAATTTTATGCCAACTGTGATACATTTTATCTTGTTCTATGGAAGTAAATTAGTTCTTTAAAGGGATAAATGACGCCATTATATCTGCAACTTACACTGACTTCAGAAACCTGCATAAGCAACAGAGAGGAGAAGGGTAAGCTAATTGACTTAAGTCACAACCCAATCTTAAAACTTCAGTACGAACCAATGATGGGCCGGGGGCTGAGAGACACAAATAGGGTCAAGAAGTCAAAGTATTGAGAGATGAAATAAAGCACAGTTGATTTTACAAACAAAAACCTAAAATATCACCAGCTTTTAGGGCTGGGGCGATTTGCCTATCTTTTGACGATTTGATATGTATTGTGATTATTAAGTATTGCGATTAATTTATAGTGATTTTTTTTGTAACTTTTTTAACGCTAGACCATGGGAAAAAGTTGAATCATACACTTCTAGGGACTTTTAATTTGGAAAATATCTAAACTAATACAATAGAAATGTTTGAATTATTTATTAATACATTTCCCTCACAAAGTAGTGGTATTTTCTTATGAATGCGGGATTACTGACAATTTTTTATTAATTTTCCAGTGGTAAAAAATTTTTTAAATTTAGCACCAAATCTGTGTCACAAATGGTATCAACCCAAAAATTGCTGCAACAACTTATGAGACATAATAGAGCATGGTAATGTCCATCATATACTTCTATCATAATGTTCTAAACCCTTATGCACTTTCACTATTTATATTAATTAATTAATTCCTGCCATCCCCCCTAAAGAACCTCTGTCCCCCCATGAAAAAAGACAAAACTAGATCTATTGTGGGTTCCAAAGGGTCAAAAAACTAATTATCTCTCAGTAAACTAACTTCCTTAACATCTGCCCCACGGTGCACAATGTTGCTTTAAAGGTTCTTTGTTTGTTCTCAAAAGTTCCCACACCACTGCGGCACAGTTGCACAAAAACTTCACAAAAATGTGAACATTAAATTAGGTTTAAGGGAACCGTGTAAATACACTTTGAGAGAGTAGGCAGCCAGAGTAAATGGGGAAATTGTGAAGCACTGACTCAGATTAAACTTGAATTTTCAACTGGACTTCAGTGCCATCTAGTGGCAATGTCAGGTGTAATGCTCCCTATGTTTATACACAGAGAGGCAAATTCACAAAAGGATTGTGCGGCTTCTGCGGAAGCTAAAACTGCACAAACAAGACAAAAAGAAAGGGTTAAATTAACCCATAACTGAGCTGCCAAGCAATTAGCATCTCGGTGCTTCTATCTATCTATCTATCTACTGTATCTATCTATCTATATATCTACATATCTATCTACTATCTATCTATCCATCTATCTACTGTATCTATCTATCCATCCATCCATCTATCATCCATCTATCTATCTATCTATCTATCTATCAATCTATCTATCTATCTATCCATCTATATTAATATATAACATACATAT
>CAKAOI010047299.1:0-10899 GCA_916701655.1 Sebastiscus albofasciatus
CAAACATACATTTTGATGACCTTTGACATTATGAACTGAGATAGCTGCATAGATAAATAGATAGACAGACAGATAGATAGATAGATGGATAGATAGATAGATGGATAGATAGATGATTCCTCACAGTGAAGGCTCTCGGCAGGGTCTTGTTACACCTCCAGTGCTGCGGCAGGCTGCTGCAGAGGAAGTTTGGGCTATCGGTCTGTATGAGGCCTCTGGGCGACGCCGTGCTGCGCTGGTGGAGGGACCTCACCTCCTGGCCGTCCAGCTGGCGGCTGGTGGGCGATGGCGTTGGCCGACGCTTCACCGCAGGATCTGTGAGGGATGTCGGCCATATTAGACTTTAACACATTTTTTTTTTTTTTTGCTGAAATCAAAATTCATGCGGTCGACAAAGACTACCAGACGCCAGTAAAACGTTCGCCTAAAAAGTGCCGTACAAAAGTAAAACAAACATATTTCTATTCCATTGTCATATTCTACCAAAGTGACCTGTGTTGAACAATAAAATAAGATAAATATAATAAGCGTTTTCAGTCCAAAATGGCGGCAGCGGCAGTTGTCAAATAAACACCAGAGTTTTGTCACTTTGCTTCTAAACTCTTTGGCGCTGGTTGCCCTCTAAAAATAATTTAAAAAATAAAAAAATAAATAGAAATGCTGGTGGGCATCCTTCATCATGTTCTGCATTGAGGTTACAAATGAACAAACAAATAAATAAATTAATTAAAAAAAATAAAAATAAAAAATAGATAAATAAATAAAAAATAAAAAATTACAATTATTAAAAATTATAAATACAGTTATTCATGTAAATAAAAAAGGCTAGAGTCTGTTTTTCTCTACCTTATTACCTGTATAAAGGTATTATTGTTGTTCACCATTAATTATAGCTGCTAAACTAAATGTATTTCACAAATTACTTAGTAAATTGAGTGTTTGATATTTCTCAAAATAATAATAATTTATAAAAATTATTTAATTAACCATGAGGGAGACGTAAATGGACGTTTTTTGACCAGAAAGTGTAAAAAACTACAACTACCATAACCGCAGCGCTTCCTCATTCTGCTTACGTCATCAGACAGCGCCGAGAATCAAACTAATCGTCAACAGCTGATCAACAAACAGCAGCAACAGAAACGTGTTCTGATCTGATCGACTCTGGTGAGATTTAAAGTGTTTTAAAGTGTTTCTGGACCTTGTCTCTGTCTCTCCTCCTCCTCCAGTCTGTCTCTTTCTGTCTTCTGTCCTCTCTTTGTGTTTTATTGACCGCAGTGTTTGAATAGAGGAAACTGAGCTGCTTTATCATTCAGATTCTGCTGCCGGAGGGAAGTTACTGCGGTCACACACCTGAACCACCTGACTAACCTCACCTGTTACACCACCTGACTCCTCACCCTGTCCCCTCTCCTGTCCCCTCTCCTGTCCTCTCACTGTCCCCTCACCTGAACCACCTGACTCACCTGATTCACCTGTTACACCACTAGGGGACAGGTGGTGTAACCGCAGTAACTTCACCTGTCCTCTCACCCGGTCTCCTCTTGTCCCCCCACCTGTCCTCTCACCTGTTACACCACCTGACTCACCTGTCCCCTCTCCTGTCCTCTCACCCTGTCTCCTCTCCTGTCTCCCCTCAGCTGTCTCCTCACCTGTCCCCTCACCTGTCTCCTCACCTGTCCCCTCACCTGTCTCCTCTCCTGTCCCCTCTCCTTTCCTGTTTCCCCTCAGCTGTCTCCTCACCCCTCACCTGTCCCCTCTCCTGTCATCTCACCTGTTACACCACCTGACTCCCCTGTCCACCTGTATGTCATTATATATGTGTGTGTGAATACTCTGTGTTGATTTGCCTCCAGTCTGTTCTGCTATCTTGTTATTTTAGGCTCTCAGCTTCTGTTCTGTACTACAGAGATGACTAGTTGTGTTTTAGGTTAAACTCATGTCATTTAGTCACACCAAACTCCATTCAAAAATCTACTAATTTAAGCAGTTTCAGTTTGGAGTCAGGTTAACTGTTATAAACATGTGGTGAGATGGTGAGGCTTCTTCAGTTAATTTAGATTTTCTAGTTTAATGCATTTTATTTCTTTGTTTTGTTTGTGTCGTCAGGTGGCTGTGGTTATGAGCAGTCCCATGGCGGGCTCTCAAGCCTCCAGTTCTAAAGACCGTCCGGCTTCCAGGACCAGTTTCATCCCAGAGCTGCAGAGCATGATGTAAGAGACACACACAGAGAGAGACACACACACAGAGAGACACACACACAGAGAGACACACACACACAGAGAGACACACACAGAGAGAGACACACACAGACACACACAGAGACTCACCCCAGTACAGCATCGGGCTGCTGCTGCTGAACAGACTGTTTGAAGCCATAAAAACCTGTTTAACAAACCACAGAGAATGTTTCGTTCATTTCATACATTATGTTTTACACTCAAAGCAAAAAATACTAGTAGCTGCCTGTTTACTTGCCAAAGTATAGTTTAGTATAGTTTAGTATAGTTTAGTATAGTTTAGTATAGTATAGTATAGTATAGTAAGAAAAAATATCACAATAGTGATCAATGCACCTTTGAGATATCATCACTAGACTTGCAGTCCACAACATCACAATCACTAGTTAAGACTCCAGAAAGTCTCTGGACTAATTAATGGACTAATTACACGATAAAGGAGATTAACATGAAGTTTAGTGAAAATCAAAGACTATATTTATTATGATGAGGAAAAATACCACAACATTTCTTCTGATTGGTCAAAAGTCCTGAAATATGTTACAGACTTACTTTGGACAACTATCTAACAAAACAACTTTGACATTTTTAGATCACATAAATCACACTTTATAGTCAAAGTCAGGATTTAAAAAAAAAAAAAAATGTGTAAAAACGCTAACATTGTGTTAATTGAATGTTTTCCACATGCAATTTTTTTTACACTGCATGTGTGTGCATATTTGATATTCAACTTGTTTTGAGTTCATAGATACCAAATACTTGATTGTGTTCTTTGTATTTTGATAATCTATTTATTGTTTCTGATTGCTCGTGTGACCGACAGTAGTGTCTCCATTTATGAGGATTTGCTGTTTATCTTTGCAGTAAACTGAATACCTCTGTTATATCTCCTGTTGGTCAGACAAAATGCACAATGAGGAGATGTCCCCTTGATAAAATAATAAACGTAGTCGGGGGTATGTAGCACTCCGCCTGTCCGTCCTTCCGTCTGTGAGCCTTCTGTGAAAATGTACCTAGAGTACGTAGAGTTGCAGCCTTACTTAACATATTGTAGTTACAAAAGAATAAAGAACATTTCCTGAAACCAGTTGGCACAGTCGTCTTCTTCAAAATGTTTTATCACAAGAAAATAAACTATTAGAAATAAGTCTTTTTTAGTGATTATGAGTAGACGATGAAAAGGTAAAAAAAGGACAAAGACAGTTGTACAACTCTGCTTATTGTAACCGGAATATTAAGATTAGAGAAAATTTAAAAAAATGAAATATATATGTATACAAAATTTGCAAAATGCACTTCATCTAAGCATCGACACTGTTGCTGTGATTTGAGTGTTTTTTTGTTATCTGCACAATGAAAAACACTTTCTGTGGGTTTTTCAAGAGACTCCACATACGTGATGATGTGGCCTCTCATTAGTGTGTGTTTGTGTGTGTGTGTGTTTGGGGGTACTCACCTTGTGTTGTGTGTGTGTGGGCTGCAGAGAGACGGTGTCGGTGGTCAGAGAGGCTGAAACCAAACTAAACCCCAAAACCTAAAAGCAACGCTCAGCCTGAAGCCAACCTCCGAACCTGAGGCCAACCTGCCCACAACCTCAAACCAAAGCCTTTCTCACCTGTCTGATTGACGGCTGCTAACAGCCAATCACAGCACAGATAACGAGGGTGGTGGGGAGAGACCACAAGGACGGTGGGGGGGGGTGGGAGAGACCACAAGAGGGGGACTGTTTGGTGTTTGTATGTAGAGAGAGACGGAGGGAGAGAGAAGGAATGGGAGAAGGAAAGAGCTTCAGGATGTGGGTTTAGGTCAGACTGCCATCGTGGAAGTGGCTTCTCTGGATGCAAATTGAGGTTTGACCAAATTGTGGTCAAAGTGTGTGTGTGGCCTGTCGAGCTCAGTGGGTGAGGGTTGGAGAGAGAGAGACGACATGTACATGTGTAAACTAGGGCTGTGAAAGTTAACGCCACTAATTTCTGTAACGCAATTTGTGATTTTTGGGTTGTAGCGACTCAGTTTTAAAGCTAGAGGGAAGATACTGGTATCATATGAAACTAGAAAAAACCTAATGATTCCATCGGTACCAACCAGGTCAGACTAGCTTGTAGAGAAGGAGGATAAATAACGCCCCAAACTTATGCTAAATTTTGGCAAAGGGGTCCCTTGACCTCTGACCTCCAGATGTGTGAATGTAAATGGGTTCTATTGGTACCCACGAGTCTCCCCTTTACAGACATGCCCACTTTATGATAATCACATGCAGTTTGGGGCAAGTCATAGTCAAGTCAGCACACTGACACACTGACAGCTGTTGTTGTCTGTTGGGCTGCAGTTTGCCATGTTATGATTGGAGCACATTGTTTTATGCTAAATGCAGTACCTGTGAGGGTTTCTGGACAATATATCATTGATCTGTGTTGTTAATTGATTTCCAATAATAAATATATACATACATAAAGCAGCATATTTTATCCACTCCCATGTTGATAAGAGGATTAAATACTGGACTAATCTCCTTTTAAGGTTCATTTTGAACAGATAAAAATGTGTGATTAATCATGATGACATATTTTTATACTTCATGATTGGTGGGCTTATTACAGGCCTGTGACAGCCACAGATAGCGGATTTTTTTCTTTTTCTTTTGTCAGAACATTTGATTTATTGATTGTCGTGATGTAATGAGAACTTCAACAAACATCCTATAAAAAATCAGCTTCTAAAATAAATTGTCAACTTTAGCTTTGAGGTGGGTTAAAAAACAAACAAAAAACATGCCAACAGCAAAATGTTTTCTATTTTTCTACATAGATGTTTTTAATTTAACAACATTCACAAATGTTAAATGTTGTCTAAACACAAACAGAAAAAGAACTTCAGCTGAATACTTTCCCAAATCATCAGATTTGAATCAGAAACTGTTCAAAGCAAACATTCAACACCAGTACTCGCTTTTTTCCGTACTTGGTACTACAGACGCATTTCAGCTGGTACCAAAGGTTTAATACTGTCATGCAAAAATTGTACTGGACACGAATTTATGTGAAACTCTGCTCATCTCTACGTCACCCTGATTAATGTTTTGTGTCTTTGTGTGTCAGGTTCGCTCTGGGAGACGCTCGCAGGCCTCTGCACGAGACGGCAGCTCTGGTGGAGGACATTGTGCACACACAGCTCATTACTATGGTAACATAAATACAATACACTTGTACACAGACACTGTGGTACGGTGGTGGAGGAAGTATATTCAGATCTTTTAATCAAAGTTACAATCTCCAAGATCTCTGGTTCGTTCTATTTGGCGAAACCTAAGTGGTAATCGCAGGTGTCGCCATCATTTGGCGATAGATAATGACATAACAGACTGTGTTGGGCAAGTTACACAGGAAGTGTAATCCTTTTGACTTATTACTCCTTTAAAAAGTATTACTCTATTATTACTACTATATTACAATGCAAGCTTTTGCATCCTCGTAGAGCCGGGCCTGTCTCTCCCTCAGGGTCACCGAGGTGATATTCGCCTAAAAGTTCAACTCAATACGATGTGAAGAGATGCATACCGGCCTAACATAACATAACCTACCTGGCACTAAAACAAATCATGTTCCGGTAACTCACGAATGCAGCATTGTCTGTGATATAATGCTGTTTTTTGGAAGTTGTAATTGTAACTAATGCTCCATGATGTGATTGGTTTATTGATCAGCTGCATCAGGCCTGCGAGGGGGCGTCTCTTCGTGGGTCGAGGGTCATTTCAGCGGAGGACATCCTGTTCCAGATGAGAAGGGACAAGGTAAACAAGTCACACAGAAAACAAAACACATTAAATACACAAAACTTAAAGGTGCTAAATTCCAAATTCAGAGTATATCTATGATTGAGGGATTTCCTCCACGCGACTCTCAACATGGCGACGGCTGAGCTGGCGGCTTGCAGCTAACAGAGCAAACAACGGCGACAAAGCTAACGGTGTTAACCTGAGGAGGAACCTACTGCCCTGACAGCTGAAATAATATTGTGACTACACTGTATGTGAAATGGGGAACAAAAACGAGTCCTGTTTTCTGTGCAAAAAGCGATTTAAAGTTCACTCAAAGCTAATAAGATGCTTCAGCAGCCAGAGTTAGTCAGAGTTAGTTTACCAGGAAGTAAAGTAATACTAAAGTAAAGTTTTCTTACTGGTTCCCCGCTACGTATTTTCTTGTTGAGTTGCTTTAAAGGTGCTAAATTCGTGATCGGGCGCATTTCTATTTGCTCCACACGTCTCTCAACATGGCGACAGCAAGCCGGCGGCTCACAGCTAACGGTGCTAAAAGTGCAAACAACAGCGAGAGTTTTGCATCAGTGGGGGCGGCGATACCAGCTGTAACCGCCGTATGAGAGCAGCGGCCGTGAGCAAGCCCGCGGGGCACGCTCACATGCACTAAAAGCACGCGCGGCCGGTCCGGCGACGTCAACAAAGCACAGAGAAGCTCAGATTACAACAGGGAGACGTTATTCCTCTATATCTTTAGCAATAGACAGTAGTTGTTTGATGCTATATTAATGCTCTGGATTTAGCACCTTTAACATCATTAAGGATTCTTATTTCTGAAAAGAAAAGTATAAATCTTAACTTCAAAATATTAAAGTGATTAACTATTAATATAGATTCTCCTCACTTTTCTTGTTCTGTCTCTTGACCAGAGGAAGGTGGCGAGGTTATTGAAATATCTCCAGTTTAGAGATTATAAATCCAAACTACTGAAAAGTCTGGAGGAAGAAGAGACGCAGCAAGAAACCGGTACATGCACGCTCACATATTCACATATTCACGTCATGACAGTGTTTTAATCGGATCGATTTACAGTACAGCTGTATTTGAGAACCAAATATCAGATTAATATGAACCGAGACTTATTTTTTTTGTTGTGTGTGTGTTTGCAGACAGGTCAGCTGGTGCTGCAGGAGGCGTTGCCGGCGGTAACCAGCGGAGGCAACGATTGGCCCAGGATTTTCTGGTGTGGATGGATCAGACCGGCGAGCTCCTGTCATTGGCTGAGTGGCAGGAAGTAGACCCTGTGAAACAGGAACGGATGGAGGTCAGAGGTCATCATGATGTCTTTTAACGTTTTTAATGTTCATATGACACACTGGCAGGCAGCGCTGACTGGAGACAACAGGAGATTTAACTTAATGTTAAGATTTATAATGATTATGATGTTTTAATGTTTTGTATGTCTCTGCATTTTCAGCGTTTGGAGCGTCAGACTCGAGCGATGGACCAGGCTCAGTACTCTGAGTTCTCTGAGAGTCGACAGCTCAGCTTTGGTAAGATTTTAATAGAGTAATTAAGTTTCTCTCTAATAATCCTAATTTTATCGTAAAACAAATAATTGCAGAGTGATTTTTATCTGTAAATCTGTATCTGTGCCTCTAATTTACAACTCGTATATCATCATTTTGTAAATAAACACAAGAGTTGTACAAATATATTGTCATATTTTTACTAAAACAAACCCATTTGCAATCCTTAAATTAATTTGCGAATTGTCAGTTTAGCATTTTAAATTGTAAATGTATTGAATGAATCTAAACGGATTGCTGTGAATCCTATTGAGACTGTTTTACCGAAGAGCCAGCGCTCTCCAGTAGATGGCGGTAATGCAACATTTATGGATTTCGCAGATAAAAACAAATTTATATCTGATAATTTATCTATATGTAGATTATGTACATGTGACAGCTTACGTGCACGGGCATTAATGTTTAGCGTAAACGGCCGACAAATCGGGCACCGATATAGAGATTTATAGAGACAAATCACTCTGCATTAATATTTGTGCATTGTGTTTTACGAGACACAAGTCACGTGACATTTTACGAGTGCAAGTGCAGATCAATTAAAGATACAATCAAAAACCAGTGTTCTTAATAGCAGAGCCTTATTTTAGAGCTGCATTTTTTATTATTGATTTATCCGTGTTTTAGTTTGTAAAATGTTAGAAAATGGTGGAAAAAAAAGCCCATGACAATGTTCCATAACCTCAGATCATCTTCAGATTGTTTATGTTATCAAACCAACAGTCCAAACACAAATATATTCAGTTTCCTATAATGTCAAACAGAGAAAAAGCAACAAATACTCAAATTTGAGAAGCTGGAACTGTTAAGCAACTTGCTAATTGACTTAATACAATAAATCCATTATCAAAAATGTTATCTCCATTGACTAATTGATTAATTGACTAATTGTTTCAGCACATAACCTATTGAACTTTAGTGTATTATCAGGTATGACATGTCAAGATGAACATGGCTCTTAAAATGTAACTGGATATGAATGATTCAGTCGGCGACGTCGTCCACCTGGCTGTCTGCTCTGTTTTCATGTGCGTGCGTGTGAACAGCTAAGAAGGCTTCAAAGTTTCGAGACTGGCTGGACTCCAGCAGTTTAGAGCTAAAACCCAACAGCATCGCCATGGAGATCCTGTCGTACCTGGCCTATGAGACTGTTGCCCAGGTAACATGTTGAATCATGATGTCGCATACATCCTGTTAATGTCGCTATCTACTTTATACGTGTCCAGAGTTATAATAGCTTTCTCCTTCTTCAGATTGTGGATTTGTCTCTGTTGGTAAAACAAGAAATGGCCGCGAAAACAAATCCCATCAGTCATGTGATCTCAGCCAGCTACATCCACTACAACACTCACACTGAGGTACACACACACACACACACACACACACACACACACACACAAGAATGTCATCATCTCACATTCAGTTGTTTTGAATCACTAAAACTAGGATACCACAGTTATGTTTAGTAAATAAATGATATCTGTCTTTTGTCCTTACAGGTAAAGAAGGATCCAGACTCACCTGAAGCCACTCCCCCTTCCACTCCAGGCTCCTCCCACTCATCAAAGCCCCTCCCACAGGGTAACGGCAGTCTGGACGGCCGGGCGAGACAGAGGAAACGCAAAAAGGTGTGTGTTTAGTCTGCGACCTTCTTATGTATATATTCAGTGGATTTTCTTTTTAATATTTTCTAAGAAAAAAAGTCATAATATACAATTTCGAAAAAAGTCATGAACAAGTTGTAGTATAGTATGTAAAAAAAAATGTAAAAAGTCATAGTGTAGTATGTCAAAATTTCAAGAAAAAAGTCATAGTATAGTATGTCGAAAGATTTTGTGAAAAAAAAGTCATAGTATAGTATGTCAACATTTTTTTAAAAAAGTCATATTGTAGCATATGCTAAATCATGAAAAAGTCTTACTATAGTATGTCAAAAGTTAGTGTAGTATGTCAAAATTTCAAGAAAAACGTCATAGTATAGTATTTAGAAAAAAACGTCATAGATAGCATGTCGAAAAATTGTGAAAAAATGTCATAGTATAGTGTGTCGAAAAATTTTATAATACAAAGAGTCATAGTATAGTATGTCAAAAGATTTCTCAAAAAGTCATCGTATAGTATGTTGAAAAATTTCGTGAAAACAAATCATAGTATAGTATGTCAAAAAAATTCTCAAAAAAAAGTCATAGTATATTATCTCGAAAAAACGTCATAGATAGCATGTCGAAAACTTTTATAATAAAAAGTCATAGTGTAGTATGTTGAAAAATTTCTCGAAAAAAAGTCATGGTATAGCTTGTCGAAAAGTTTCTCAAAAAAACGTCATAGTATAATATTTCGAAAAAACGTCATAGATAGCATGTCGAAAAATTTCATGAAAAAAAGTCATGGTATAGTATGTCAAAAAAATTCTCAAAAAAAAGTCATAGCAAAGTATGTCAAAAAAATTCTCAAAAAAAAGTCATAGCAAAGTATGTCAAAAAAATTCTCAAAAAAAGTCATAGCAAAGTATGTCAAAAAAATTCTCAAATAAACGTAATGGTATAATATTTCAAAAAAAACGTCATAGTATAATATTTCGAAAAAACGTCATAGATAGCATGTCGAAAAATTTCATGAAAAAAGTCAGTGTAGTATGTTGAAACATTTCTCGAAAAAAAGTTAGTATAGTATGTCAAAAAAAATCTCAAAAAAAAGTCATAGTATAGTATGTCAAAAAAATTCTCAAAAAAACATCATAGTATAATATTTCAAAAAAAAGTCATAGTATAATATTTCGAAAAAACGTCATAGATAGCATGTCGAAAAATTTCATGAAAAAAAGTCATAGTGTAGTATGTCAAAATAATTCTCAAAAAAAGTCATAGCAAAGTATGTCAAAAACATTCTGCAAAAAAAAGTCATGGTATTGTATGTCAAAAAAACTCTAAAATAAAAGTCATAGTATAATATTTCGAAAAAAACGTCATAGATAGCATGTCGAAAAATTTCATGAAAAAAAGTCATAGTATAGTATGTTGAAAAATTTCTCAGAAGAAATCATAGTATACTATGTCAAAAAGAATCATAGTATAATATTTCGAAAAAACGTCAGATAGCATGTCGAAACATTTCATGAAAAAGTCATAGTATAGTATGTTGAAAAATTCTATAATAAAAAGTCATAGTACAGTATGTTGAAAAATTTCTCGAAAAAAATCATAGTATACTGTCAAAAAAATTCATAGTATAATATTTCGAAAAAACATCATAGATAGCATGTCGAAAGATTTCTCAAAAAAAGTCATAGTATAGTATGTTGACAAATTTTGTGAAT
>CAKAOI010047299.1:10919-35471 GCA_916701655.1 Sebastiscus albofasciatus
TGTTTTTGACAGTTATAGTATGTCGAAAAAAAGTCATGGTATATAAAGTCATAGCAAAGTATGTCAAAAAAATTCTCAAAAAAAAACGTCATAGTATAATATTTCGAAAAAACATCATAGATAGCATGTCGAAAAATTTCATGAAAAAAAGTCATGGTATAGTGTGTCGAAAAATTTCTCAAAAAGAAATCATAGTATACTATGTCAAAAAAATCATAGTATAATATTTCGAAAAAACGTCAGATAGCATGTCGAAACATTTCATGAAAAAAAGTCATAGTATAGTATGTCGCAAAAAAGTCATGGTATAGCATGTCGAAAAATTTCGTGAAAAAAAGTCATAGTATAGTATGTTGAAAAATTCTATAATAAAAAGTCATAGTATAGTATGTTGAAAAATTTCTCAAAAAAAAATCATAGTATACTGTCAAAAAAATTCATAGTATAATATTTCGAAAAAACATCATAGATAGCATGTCGAAAGATTTCTCAAAAAAAGTTATAGTATAGTATGTTGACAAATTTTGTGAAAAAAAGTCATAGTGTGTCGAAAAAAAGTCATAGTTTAATATTTCAAAAAACCTCATAGTATGGTATGTAAAAACATTTCACAGAAAAAAGTCATAGTATACTGTGTCGAAAAAAAGTCAGTCATAGTTTTGTTGCACTGCCGCTACACCCCGTGGGTTCCCTCGACACAAGCACACAACAACTGCAGAACTTTTTAACAGTTTTTAATTTTCACTGGACACACACTTTTAACATCACTCTTCAGGACGCGGCAACGTCATCCTCTTTGGCCCGCTCCTCTCCTGTGTGTGTCTCCGTCTCAGCTCAGCCCACCACTGCTTAAAGGGAGAAAGTTGAGAGCTGTGCTAATCAACGTGTCGAAGAAGTCATATTATAGTATGTAAAAAAAAGTCATTGTATAGTATGTCAAAAAATTTAAAAAAAAAGTCATAGTATAGTGTGTTGAAAAATGTTAATAATAAAAAGTCATAGCATAGTATGTCAAAAAAATTCTCAAAAAAAAAAATCATAGTATGTCGAAAAATTTCTCGAAAAAAAGTCAGTATAGTTTGTCGAAAGATTTCACAAAATAAGTCATATTATAGTATGTCGGAAAAAAATCATAGTATAGTGTGTCAAAAAAAAGTCATAGTAGTGTGTCGAAAAAATGTCATTGTATAGTATGTTGAAAAAGTCATAGTATATTATCTTGAAAAAAGTCAAGATAAAATTCCTGATTAAAAAGTCAGTTTTTTTAGAACAGTCATAGTACAGTATGTCGAAAAAACGTCACTAAAAAGCAATAAATTATGACTTTCTAAATTCAGATACAATACTATTACTTTTTTATGACATTTCTAAATTATTAAAGTGCATATGTATTTACATACAGTATGTATGTATATACATATGTACCTGTTGGTATGAGAAATAACAAGTCCCTTTGTTTAACTGAAACATATTGAATCTAATACCTGAATTATGTTACGTGTTTAAGTTCAGATTGTTGACTCTTCAGTCTGTTGTGTGTTTCAGAGCTGTCCGGCTACAGTGGAACCTCCCAGTGGAGCCATCCAGCCCTGTCACATCAGAGAGGCCATTAGAAGATACAACTACAGACACACAGTATGTACACACACAACACTAAATGACATTCATCAGGCTTCATTCACACAGTTTTGCACAGGTCGTATTTCAAGGATTGGTTTGGAGTATTTAAGTTATCTAAATCTGAATCATTTCTCCTGCCCAAACGGCTGAAATACGAATCACTGCATGCGAGATGGGGAACACAAACTAGTCCTGGCATGGTCATTCTCAAATACCTCAAGATATGTGAGAAGGTTTGAACTACAACTGACCTTTGTCTTTCAGAGTGCTTATTGGAGGAGTGGGATGGCCTTCCTCGCCTGCTGAAGATCCAACACATTCTTACAAGTTCCTTCACGAATAATTGTCTTTTTTTTTGTTCTATTGTTGTAATAAACACTTTTCAGTAAGCCTCCGTTTGTATTTCAGAGAAACCGAATGGCTCACAGAGTTAGCTTTGTTAATATATATTATTAGACATATAATTAGATTTGTGTAAAATATAATCCTCAACTTAAAAAAAAAGACTTACTGCCACGTTGTCATCATTGAAAAGAAACTTTATTGGTCACTAATACAGAAACACAAGGGACGACTGAGCATGCTCAAAACTCAGCGTGTGACATCATAGCAACATAAGCACATGGAGGCGGGGCTTATCTCTGGAGTTTGCCGCAAATATTGAAAAAAAATGACGGAAGGGTTCAACACAACGACTCGGAGGGCGGAAGAGCGAGAACTTGTTTGTGTTTATATCGGTGTCTGTTTCTAAGAGCAGCTGTTAGCTTGATATCAATGTCTTCACGGTGACTATTTAAGTGTGTGCAGCGTGTATGAATGTTTGTTAAATGTGTGTTTGCCTCAGTATTTCTGAGCGCTGTTGATCAGTCCCTCCCTTTCCATCAGCAGCTCTCCATATCTCTGCTGAAGCTCTCGCTCTCGCTCCATCTGCCTCTCCACGTCCTCCCGCAGGGCCTAAAACACACACAGAGAGATGATATCAGACAGTCGCCGGTCACGCTACGACATAAGTATATAGCCAAAAAGATCGTCTTTACACAGAGATGATAATAATAATTAGCTTTCTGTTTTCCTACAGGTGCCAATGTCAGATACACTGATACAACTAGGAGCTGTCCTCGACCAAAGACATCGTGACTAACACGAGATTAGTTGATTTAATAAACGGATCTGTAAAACTGAGTTGCTCACAAGTTGAAAAGCATAAAACAATGACTGATGGACTAAAGATATCTAAGATCTAGACTCAACTAAGACCAAAACAACCGATTAGTCGAGGGGGTGTTCCTAGATACAACAGAAGTATATAGACACATTTTAATGTACTGATGATATTTGGTACTCAGCCTTCCACACATTTAATCCTCACAGGCTATAGATCTTTATCAGAATAATCTATACTATAGGGATACAATTAACAATCATCTTATTAATTCAATTGTTCGGTCTATAATAAGTCAGCAAAATGCCCATCATAAGTCAACAAACAGTTCAGTTATCAGCACTACAACATAAGCCTTTTGGTTAATTTGATCAGAGTTAAAGGTCCAGTTTGTAGGATTTAGTGGCCTCTAGTGGTGAGGCTGCAGATTATAACCAACTGAGTACCGATCTGCTCACTTCTAACTTTACAAGGGTGTCGGCGAACTACGGCGGCCTTCAGGTAACGTAAAAAAGTCTCTCTAGAGCCAGTGTTTGGTTGGTCTGTTGTGGGCTACTGTAGAAACATGGTGGACTCTGAAGAGGACCCTTCCCTATGTAGATATAAACGGCTCATTCTAAGGTAACGAAATCACAACTATTCTTAGTTTCAGGTGATTATACATTAAAGAAAACATATGAATATTTTATTCCATTTCTGCTAATAGATCCCCCTAAATGTTACACACTGGCCCTTTAAAGGATGTTGGGTCGATTGAATGTACAGTGATCATATGTGTATTACCTCTTTTCTCCTGGGAATCGCAGTATCCTCTTGTTTCTTCAGCTGATTGAAGGTCTGGAGCTCTGTGGCCGACTGCTCCACCTTGTGGACAACATGAATATAACATTATTATCATAATAATCCATTCATACAATACTCAGTTATTATAATTTACAAGAATTACACAGTGTTTTAGACGCCACTATAGTCTACAGTCTCAAGTAGGTCAATTTTGAGTCAATATTTAATATTTCACAGATGCATCTTTCAGCTAATTCTTCATTGATGAGCTCCGTAAAATGACATTTTTATGTAGACAAAAAATACTTAAAAATAACATCCACATTTACAAAAGGTGCCGAATAATAATATCACTTTTTCTAAAAAAAAAAAGATTGTGAATTAATATAATAAAAGATATCTGACGTTTGGTTCCCACTTCTAACAAGGTGTGACATCTAGTGGCTGAATAATAATAATAATACATTTTATGATCAATGGCACCTTTAATGTCTGGAGTGGAGGAAAAGAAACTATAATAAATCTCTTCAGATTAAACATGGCGAAGCACTCCAACACGCTGAGATGGAAGAATGAATAAGGGTGTTTTCTTTGAAGTGGGACTCATCATCTCGTCAGATTTAAAGCTCTGTTACGTTCATTACCTGTTCCCAGAGTTCACCGTGCTGCTTCAGGAGCCCCAGGGCTCTGGACTGAAACCCTCCCAGTAGGATTTTGAGTTTCTTCTCCAGTTTAGCGGCTCTCCGGGCCTCTGCGGTCATGTGGCCCCGGTTCACCTGGAGGGAGACGGATACAGGGTTTACATCAGAGCTCTAACGCAGCATTTCACCAAGATGGATCTGTAAGTTCTGTGTGCTTTCTCACTTCTAGTTTTTTCTCCAGGCTTTCAATACGGTCTTTCTTTGATGCCAGGTTAGCTCTGGTGTACCGGTTCTGAGCGGGTAGATATAAAACCTGCAGGAAGAGAGGCAGAGCAGGTGAAAAAAACAGCTACGGACCAAAGACTGCCTTCAGCTACCTTCATCCTCACATGAAATCTACCCTCTCTTTAAGGGCCAGATGACAGAGGATTGCTTACCTGTCCGTAGCATTCCTCCCACACCTGAGTGTAGGCCTCCATGCTGAGATCACCGTGGCCCATTCCTGCCTTCACCACCTCCATTTCTGCTGCCAGTAGAGCCTTTGCCTGTTAAAAAACACACCAACACGGGTGCACAACATCATTAATAACCACTTCTTATATACCACATTTCTGCATACGGATTGTACTGACATCCATCACTGTAAATGTCCCATTTAGAGTCAGATAGACCATAAAGCAGGGGATGCTTTGGGGCGGGGCTACCTTGTGATTGACAGGTCGCTACCACGTCGTTGTTCAGCGTTTGGTTGTACTCAAAGACACACTGGCAGTGTTTATTTTTGTACAATTAATTCACATGTCAACATATTTTTTCGAGTTTTTGCTCTTGTCATGAGTGAATACATGAATATTACGTAGCGGTACATTTTTTCGGAGCTTTTGCACTGCAGAAAAAGGCATCAACCAATCACGTTTTGCAGAACGGGTTGAATTGCGGCTATATTTATGAAACAACACGAAGGCGCCATAGTCCAAAACAGGAAGTCAAACTTTATTACTCCTTTCAAAGGCAGCGTAGACCTGATTCTGAGTCTCCAACCGGCAGGGAGGCTCTCAGGAAGTGACTGTAGCGTTATGTAGCTGACGTGGTAATTACAGTTCAGTGCGTCAGAAAAGATGCACACCACTGTTCATTCACACAAAAGTAAGTTGAACGATACTACACGTATTGGGTATGTCATGCATGGTATGTGATGATGGCCGCAGCCACAGTCTATGGACCAAACCAGTACTGAAACAATCAGTTGATTCAATTGTTTGTTTTAACTTCAAAAGTTACTCAGTGTTGTGTTTTGTGTGTGTGTGTGTGTGTGTGTGTGTGTGTTACCTGCTCCATCTCCTCCGTGCTGATTGGCTTGTAGGAATGCGTTTCCAGGTACGCTATGTGCGAGGCGTTGTTAGACGTAGAGGTGGGGCCTCTGGTTTTGCCGCGCTGCAGCTGACTGCTTGCGTTGGCCGACGGGTGGTGCAGGCAGTCGAAGTGCAGCATGGTGATCATTTCCTGTTTGATCAGCTCCTCGGCCAGCTGGAGGTCCAACAGCGGCTCCATGGAGGAGGGACGGAGGACGGACTCGTTGACCTGCAGAGAGAGACGAGCTGATATCACCATGCTATTACATATAAAAGCATCGTGTTAATCATTCTCCTGGATTATTCAGACACAACAACAAGCATAAAAACAACCGGAGGTATCATACAACAATGTCAGTCTCAGACTTCATTTCTACAGCTGACAGTCAGATTGGTTTTACAGTTGACGCATATTAACTTGAGGTGTCAGATCATTGGTCTGTGTGACTGGGTTCTTAAAAAATGTCTGTTTAATGATCATCTGATTAATGTCTTTCGCGTTTTTTGGAGTAAAATCAAGTTCCAAAATGCAAATAATTAGTTTTGCTGCCCAGGAATTTGAAGGTTGCTGATGAAACACACACCGTCCTGCTCGATGTTGTCAAAGGGTCAGTGGTGTTAACATTGTCAACTTGATCAAACCATCAGGAAGAAAGTGTGTTGGTTACCTCGGTGGGTCTGGGGAGATTCCTCTGAACAGAAGTGTGTCGCAGCTTCAGCTCCTTCTCTCTTTCAGCATCCCGTACAGCCTGACACACACAGACAGACACACACACACACATATATATATAGTAAACCTTTGTTTGACACACTTTAATTGAACTGCAGGTATACACACAGGGTCCAAAATTAACAGCGGCCAAGCACCAAATGCGGGTAGATTTTGAATTTGGCGAGTCTTGGAAGGCTGTCCGCCACACTGGCGGGTAAACGTTTGTACCAAAATAGTCATATAATAAAAAACTGCTATTGCACACTAACGGAGAGAGAGAGAGAGGAAAAGAGAGACCTATATTACCTATATTGTACTTTACTTCGCTATTAGTGTCTAATGAGAGATGAGGACAAAACTCGGACTATATAATAATCACATCAAATAAATTATAGTGTTAGTCCATAAGAACAAATTTGCTCATCTGCTATGCCAACACATAAAATAATAAAAGACTGCTGCGCTGTGTTTCAGGGCCCGGGACAGCACCTACACACACACACACACACACACCCTCTACACGCAGAACAAACAGCGCTATCTGTCTGAGAATAACTCGTCACTGGTGGATTTTTTATGTGCCAGTCCCCTTGGCCGGTAAGTCAAAAAGTTAATTTTGGACACCGTATGGGTTTATGTCATTTAGATGAGATTATACACTCACAAAGGTGATCATGTTATCAACAAACCAAAACTCTAAAGTGCTACGGCGTGTTGTGTGTGTGTGTGTGTGTGTGTGTGTGTGTGTGTGTGTGTGTGTGTACCTGCTTGCGCGCCTCTACATCTGCAGAGTCTTCTGTGAATCCCGTCTCCCCCTCCGTTTCTTCAAGTTCCTTCTCTGCGTTCTCCGGAAGAACAATCTCAAAGTCGTTCTTGGGAACCGGAAGTGACATCAGGCCCTGCCTCAGCTGCTGCAGGCTTTCTCTTTGCTGTGTGTGAGTGAGAGAGAGAGAAAGAGAGAGAGAGAGAGGGACAGAGAGGGAGAGACAGCAGTTAAATATATTTTCTTATTTTAATTATTATCAAACTCTTTAGTCTCACTGTACAACCAGAATGTGACAGTGATGTCTTTCAAGAGCATATTTACCAGATGTTTAGCATACGCCGGGTCAGCCAGTTGCTCCTCGCTGTTAATGTTCAGTTTGTCTCTCAGTGGAGTGCGGGCGGGGGTCAAACCTGGGGTCACGACCCCGCGCGGGGTCAACGCTCCTCCAGCTTGAGGAGTCATGCCCTCCTGTCCCTGACCTTGTCCGGGGGTTCTGTTAGAGATCACCATGAATGTTAACATTTACAGTTCGTCATCTAAAAGCACAGAGTCGTTTCAGTCCAGAGGTGGCAGTGTTGTTACCTGAATGGTGTAGTGAGAACCGTGTTGGGTGTTTGTATCTGCTGCCCCTTAGGTGTCACTCCACTGAAGTCGCTCTCGTGCAGCGGCGTGTTGAGGCCTCCCTTTAGAGGGGTGTCGATGTTGGTCAGAGCCATCAGGTTCTGGGCTTCCTGAAAACACACACAGACAAACAAAGGTAGTAAATATTCAACACAGAAAGTTCCTTTATATCCAAAGAGGTGTATGTAAACTGTGCATGATGATGGAGGAGGATTTTAGCTCATGTTGATATATTTGTGTGTAAAGTGCAATAAATCAGTTCAGAAAACAAACAAAATATCAAAAGATTAGAGATTAAGATGTGATGAACTATTATACTTGAAAATTGATAAAAACAATCAAAAACCCCTCTAAAATACCACATTAAGACACCAAGAGCTTGAGGAACATTATAGGAAAAGTCATGCTGTCCTCTGAGAATCTACAGACTTCAGTGTGTGTGTTCATCTTCAGTGTAGCTTTACGAGTTTAAATAAGTGCTCATATATTCAGTGTGTGTGTTTAAAGTATCCTCATGTTCAGTGTGTGTGTGTGTGTGTGTGTGTGTCTCCGTTACCTGCAGTATCCTGTCCTGGACAGCAGGGGTGCGTGGGGTACGTTGCCCCGTTGACATGGCGTTGGTGACGCTGTACTCTGACAGGAGGGCGGAGGAGGCCGAGTTACCGCTTTCGCTCTCCTCGGCAGCTTGACGGGCGACCTCGCTGGCGACACCCAATTTGACGACTTCCTCCAGCTCAGCATCACTGATCTATGAATTAAATTAAATAGAAATAGTTACAGCGAAAGCTTTAGAACCAACTACACCGCTGGGAGATAAGTTAGAAACAGTACAGGTGTTACTGGTTACCTGTGGTGTAGGTAAAACCAGTTTGGAGCGTTTCTTGGTGAACTCGGCCACGCCGCTGGTCTGCAGGATGGCAGACGGGAGATCGCTCTCTTTCTTCTTCTTGATCTTCTGTTTATCTTTCTTTCTCTCGCGCTCCTCCTGCTCACTGCCAACAAACACACACAATGTTTTATTATTATTATTTATGAAATTTTTAAAATGTTCTAATTTTTCCCAAAATATGACGAGACATTTGAAGCTTCATTCGAATAGAAGCTTTGAATGTAAATAAAAGACATTGGGTACAGCCCTAAACGTGACCATGTCCTTTAATGTTCTGTATTTACTGTACTGTTGTATTAGTGTAAGCCTCGTGTGTGTTCCTGTGTTATCCAAACTGTGTGTATAAAACGTGGCGTGTAATGTTACTGACTTGCGTAGCTCTCCATCCAAGTGCTGCTGTCTGAGTCGTTTGAAGTTTGGCTCCTGAGCGTTGTACTGCTCCATGCTGGTGTCATAGAAACCCTTAAAGTGAACAAAATGAATCAATTAATCCATTATTATTATTAATATATAAAGCTGTGTCTGTGTTGTGGGTTCAACTGATTGTGGTTACCGATGCAGGTTTCTTTTCGAAGGGGATTTCAGCGTTGTAGTCTACTCCTCTCTTCTTCTTCCTCTTCTTCTGAACATCGATTCCCGCCGCTCTCAGCTCTCTGCGCTTCTGCAGAGCAGCCAACCGTCTGAAGCAGAAAGAGTTGAAAATAATAACTACATTTCAGAGAATAATGTTTGAATAAAGAAATAACAAACCCAGTATTTGTAAATACTGTGTGTATCTTACCTGGCTTCTTCCAGCTGTTTCTCTCTGGCCTTCCTCTTGGCTTTCTTGCCCTGGGTGTTGGCCAGTCGAGCCCTGGCCTCTGACAGCATCTCCAGCTCATCTACAGATAGTAAGACAGACAGACAATTAGTTTATTTTGTTAGGACACATACAGTAGATAAGGTTTATACTGCTGTCTCCTGCAGCCACAAACATTGATTTATTTGAACTGATACAACCTTCCAGAGGATGACAGCAGCACGATTAGCTGGATACTAAATTATTTTTGTAGAGTAAATGAAAACTTTAACAATTACTACAAGAAATCTAAGACAACTGTGAGAGCACATAAGTAGATATTCTGAAGGACCAGGATGCAATCTGTTCCTCGGATCGGAAAAAGTTTAAACAGAAGTTTCCGGGAAAAGTCAGCCTGTCCATCATCGCCTTAAGTGTTAACATACCTTCGTCCATGTCCACAGGGTCGGGTCTGGCAGGTTTAGTTTCAGGATTAGGGTCGATCTCTCCTGGTTTTAACTTCCTGGGGTCGTCCCCCACTTCTTCCTCATTGTCTCTTTGCGCTGCCTTGTCTCTAAACACACACAAATACACAGAATTTGTGAATCAACAGCATCTAATATAATTAAAGTGCTTCAGAGATTGTATTGCAAATTATCCTACAATCAAAGTCAAGGGTCTGAGAGAGCCTTTCTTCTAAAATATAATTATAAATGTGAAACCTATGTAGTGTATAAATGCATTTTAAATAATATAAAATCATACAGCAGGTATTCATAGTGCTCCAGGCACTGGGCAGCAGTGCGTCCTATGATGGGAGCAATGGTCCTCCACTGAGTGGGCATCAGCTTGGCCAAATGGAGCAGCTTCTCCTCCTCTTCTCTGGACCATTCTGTTTTCTTGATGCTGGGGTCCAACCACTCGTACCTGCAGACAGACACAAAACCAAGGTAAGTAATGGTTACTAAAACAGGAAATTTGATTGAGATAAAAGATCTCTTTTGCAGGAGAGACTTCAGTTCAGCAGAGGACATAAGTACAGAGACAAGACACAACAACAAAAACATCGGAAGCAATCACAGAAATACCTGAAAAGTTAAAAAATTAACAGTTTAAATTCATCCAGCGGGAGTTTCACAATGCTTTGTAATTGATTCCATTAATGAGGTGAGTGTTCCCAAGTGTAGGACTGTTAATAGATAATATATCTACAAGTCCTGCTATCACCTTGAACACTGAATGAATGCATTGCCATCACATGCCTTTGCATCAAGACTCACCATCTGGCTTTACACTGTTTGGCAGACTTGCGGTGAAGCAGGGAGGCGATACGAGACCACTGGTTCTTCCCATATTTCATCACCGCTGCCTTGAGGATCTCATCCTGGATAAATGGGTAAATGAGAAAAGTGACAAATTAATAAGTATTATTTTGTCATTATATCAGATCTTTTATAAAACACGAATGATCAAGACTGATGTGACGCTTCCCACTAAGAGAATAAGACTATTTTTTTAAACCTTTATTCAACCCTGGACTCAAACATCTTTCATCCTCTTCACATGATCTGATACATAACTGCAGTACAACTTTACTGTATAGTTAACATTTAATTTTGCACTACCTGTACTACACATGTCCACCTCATACATGTATATATGTGCAGTAGAAAAATCTCCTACTTATTTAGGTTACTATTAACAAGTATTGTATATTATTGATAAATATTGTGTGGTTTGTTTTGCTCATTATCTTTGATTAATAAAGCACTCTATCCTTCTATGAGACGTCCCTATTGCTGACTGACAGATCAATCCGCACAAACAGACTTAAAAAACAGCTTTTTCCCCAACTGCCATAAACCACGTGCAATGTAAATGTGCAATAACACGTTGGTCACTTTTGCAATGTAAATACTGTAAATCTGCTGTTACAGATATGTGCAATAACATGCTGATCACTCTGTGCAATAATTACATGATGCTGTGCATTAATTATATAATTATCTGACTGACACTTTGTGCAATAATCTGGAAAAACTGTCATCTCAACAACATACATATATATATTGCATATAAATATATATTGCATATATATACTATATATATTATATCATATTATATATTATATCATATTATATATATATATTATATATATAAATAATATATATAATATATATATATATATATTGCATCTCTTTTTTATTGTATTATCTTGTTTAGCGCCTATGGGATGGTCACAATCTACTTTTGTTGCACTACACAATGTCAATAAAGGACTTGAGTCTTGACATCCTAACTGCTCTCCTATGCTATGCTAGTTAGCTCAACTTTAGCTCACATGCTAACATTGGTTCAGTCCTGCAGGCTGCAGTCATGTTTTGCTAACTGCGTGTTCATCTTAATAAACTAAATACTTTACAGTTTACACAACTTCACATGAGCAGAACTGTTGAATAAACTCTTTCTGCACAGCAACACAGATAAACACAACGTGTTAGCTAGCAGCTAGCATGATGCTAACCCCGACTCACACTGTTGGTTAGCATCATGCTAACGCAGCTAGCTCGGTGTAAACAGCAGTTACCTCTGTGTTGCGCCAGACGCCTCCTTTAATCATGATTCTCGGCATGTTGGCGGCTGGTTTGTGTCTCCTCCGTCAGGTGAACTGTTGGAGCGGATTCTCTGATGCTCGACCAGGTGTGGAGGAATCTGATGAAACCTTTATGATCACAGTTTAAACTCAGACTGATCTGATGATGCTCAGCTAGCGACCACCACACCGGAAACTGGTGTCGCACACTTCTTCTTCCTCGCTGGTGTTCACGGGGGTTGGACCATATACCAGCTTAGAGGCGCAGTACCGCCACCTGCTGGAAACTAGAGTGAGGAGCAGGAAAATGAAATAAATAAAATAAATAAAATAAATAAAATAAATAAAATAAATAAAATAAATAAAATAAATAAAACAAACAAAACAAAATAAAATAAAACAAAACAAAACAAAACAAATAAAACAAAATAAAATAAAACAAAACAAAGCAAAACAAATAAAACAAAATAAAATAAAATAAAATAAATAAAATAAAATAAATAAAACAAAACAAAACAAAACAAAACAAACAAAACAAAATTATATTAAATTAAAAAAGTAAACTGTAATAATCAATAAAGCTCACTAGGGCACCTCTATTATTATTATTATTATTATTATGAGTCAGCCTAATTTCTTAAATACAATAGTACCATCTTGTGGTTGTAAGATTTACTTGCACTTACAAATAAGATATTTGCATAGACATATGCAGTATAAAAAAACAACAGTTTACACAGAATATTTAGACCAAGGCTGGGAAATGGAGTGCTAATTCTGCAGGATTTAATTTCAATTCAAGACTCCTGACACAAGCACTCCATACCTCAGCAATCACAGTATTTTATTACCATGATTTTACAGTTTAGAGTTGCTTTTAGCCTCTTTGCCTACAGTATCTTGGCGAGGAGATTAAAGCTACTAGAGTAGCTCCAGACTCCTCATCTATACAACCCCCTTAATGGTATAGAAAAAGTGCAGGGAATAAGTAATGTTAAGGTTTAAAAAAAGCTTTAAATATGACTATAATCAACCATAGATTTTGCCCAGACTGATGTTGTACTTTGGGAACAGTCACTGCTGCAGTATGACATAATGTCCTGCTAGTTGTTGCATTAAACTAACTGCATTCAGTGCTACCGTCATGATGTGACCTTGTGACCTCAAGCAAGGTCCAACCACCTACTTATATTCATACTAAACGCCTGAAAATACACCAAAAAGCAGTCAGATATCTGGAGCGATGATGTTTTTATTTAAACTCGGTATCTGAGGTACATATTTACTGATTTTCACACAAATGATACCAGGCTACATGTATGTTGTTCACACGTTAGCACGACACGGAGAACACTTACATCAACATGACAACAGACATGCACAAACGAGGCAGTGACAGGGGGCGGGTTAAGCACGGGTGGCTAACTGCACCGACCAATCGCTGGCCAGAACATAAAGAACCAACCAATCACAACGGGTGATATCAGGGCTGAGGAGAGGACGAGGGGAGACGGAGGAGGAAGAACAGATGAGGAGGAGGAGAGGGGCTAATACCTAAAATATTAAGACAAATCGTAACACTGAGTACCATAATAAACATAAATAATATTTTCAGTATTGACAGTAAATATCTCATAAATAACATTATCCCTTTTTAATAACATATAATCCTTAAATCTGGTTTGAGCTGCACACTTTCCCATCAATTAGTGTATAATTTACCTTACTGCAGCGAACACACACTCACACACACACACACACACTCTCTCTCTTTCTCTCACACACACTCACCTTTTATATATTTCTCTTTTAAGTACAATTCTGTTCAATGTTAGGGGAACAATACTGTAGGACCGGGGACACGGGGTCGTCTAAAGGTGGATTAAAGGTGATGCTTAGCTAGTTGGGGGTCACATGCAGACTGATATGTACAACTGTAAACTCCCTCAGTCCCGAACCTCCCCCTTTCATCTCTCTGACTATCCTTCTTTTGACCTTTCTTCCACCAAAACACACCTTTACCTTTCATTTAATTACCCCAATCTTTCTTCTCTCTTTCCCACCCCCTCTCCCCTTGTCTCCCCCATCTCTAAGCTGGTCTATTTCAGGTCCCCAGCATCTCCCTGGATGGTCTTTTTGATGCGGAGCAGCATCGTGGTCAACCACTGGTCCAGACGAGACACCGAGTCATACTCCTTAACGGCCTCCGTGAACGCCTCGCTGTTCTGCTCCTCGTGGGAATCAAGGAGTTTCTGTGGAAACATAATATTTTTTACTTTACTAACAACAAGAAATAGTGAGTGAGTGAGTGTGAGCATCAAGAAAAACACAAACAGAGTTGTGGTCTATAGTCATATATCTGCAAATCACTTCTTAGACCAGGGGTTCTCTCTTACAATTGTTTATTTTATTGTTAATATAACTGATAATTAAAACGTTTATGATCATGGGCTGCTGATAACCGTAGCAAACATGACCTTTAATACAATATTAAATGCACACTCAGAGGGTTATGTGGAAAACAAATCTTTTTTTCTGACATAATAAACACTCCTTTTGAATATTTAGCTAATCAAAATCCTATCTTAATATACTGAAGCATTGTTTACTTTCATAAAAGAATAGAAATGGTGAGGTGGCAAAAAAATATATATTAATAATATTATTAAATTGGAAGTCTCCATCGTCACCATGTTTCAGGAGGTGGCTCAACGAAGTGCTTTCTATTGCTACGAGGGAACAGATTCACTTTAGCAAACGTAATTCACAAAACAAAGGTAGAAGCTGTCTTTGACATTGCTTGATCAAACCTAATTGTATAGCTCATGAGATTTGCTGCTATGTTGTATTTTTATTTTGTGCAAACTGTGCTTTACTCTGGCAGTCACCCACCCATGGGTTTTTCTTTTTTATTGTTGTTTTAGTTGTTTCTTTTCTCTCACTCTTTACCCTGAAGGGGTCTCCTGTTTTGCCAATATTGCTGTCATCATGTGACATGCTGACATGTATATCTCGTCTTTTTTCCTGTTATTTTGTATAAAGGTACTGGGTGTTTCATGTCTTGTATGTGTGTTAATTGTAGAAATAAATAATCAAAAAAAGAAATGGTGAGAATGAGATGAGAAAAAAAAAATTACCTTTAAGAGTTTGAGCTCTCTGGAGTCTGAGAAGGCTGGGAACATCTCCTCGTACTTTTCTATGGCGAGCTGCAACACACACACACACACACACATACATGCATGTTTGTTAGTGGCTGTCTGACAGTCTGTGTGTGTGTGTGTATCCTGGTGTGCACACAGGTGTGTTACCTTGGCGTTCAGCTCGTCCACTATGAAGTGACACAGCGAAGCCTTGAAGAAATACTCTTTAGCGTTGTACTTCAGCAGAGGGTTGTCCATGGTGCTCATAGCAACCTGAAACACACACACATGCAGAAACACACTGAATGACAGCATGTGATCAGATAAGATGATTATGAGCTTTCACTTATATTTGTTTTCACTGTGTTAACATTGTTTATTGCTTTAATATGTGTAGTTTAACTCATGGTTTATGGTTGCTGTGCTTTTAGCTGCTGTATTGCTGTTTGAAAGTTTTCTTTACGCGCTGCGCAGTATGAACAACTTAGCTAAGAAATGTTCTGTATAAATAATATTCATTCATATTATAGAAATCTAAACTATCCCATTACACCTCACAACACAACGCGACCAAATAAAACTACAGTCACTGACACAACAGAAGAATAAAATAAAAAAACTGAACATTTGATCATTTACCAGTGTAAAATGTATTAAAGGGATATTGTATTCATCTGCAAAAGTTGTTTATTGTTTCATATGAAAAGCCATTTCACTTATTTTCTGATCCTTAGAGTTTGTGTTTACTTGGTTTATTGATATTGGTGGTTTTAAATTGTAGTTTGTTTTTATTGTCATCATTTGTGTGTGTACTCCTGGAAGCCTAACGACCACTTTGTGAAAGGATCTAAATAAAGAATAAGTAATTTGCATTGCAGTATGGTTACGTGGTAATTATTTTATAATAATAATAAGTGCTTTCCAGATTAAAAGATTTGCAGAATAAAAAAAGAGAGCACATATATCAAGCCGCACTGAGCAGCATAAACAGACCGAGGTGCAAGTGAAGAATAAAAGTAAAGGAAATAACAACATATAGAAACAAACTATGATGTAAATATCAGAAATATCTCATAGAATCATATATAATGCAGATAAAATGCCAATAAAAGAACAAACTCTTGAATTCAAAACAGATAAAGATGTAAGAAGAAGTGCATATACAAATACCAAACCAAACGGCGTGTATTCAGCTGTTACCTGTTCGTAGATTTCAATAGCTTTCTGGTACTGCTCCAGCTGAGCGCTGTAGTGTCCGACCTTCAGGAGACATTTGTTGGCGGAGCTGAAACACACAAACAAAGAAACTAACGAGTTAACGACTCATATGTGCGTCATTATTGTTTCCACCATTATTCTCACTGCCTGGAAGTATAATACAGGGATATTTTCCAGGCCGAGCTTTTGTAGATTAGTCTCATTTAGATGATGGATGACGTGTTACTCTTCTGTAAAGATCATCGGGCTTCGCTGTGATAAATCTATGGGAGTCGTTCACTGACCACCTCGTCGTATTGTTACAGAGCTGCAGCTTTTAATGGGACTCACTGCACCACAGTCAACAATATGCACTGTCATTGTCAAACAACTCAGCTCCACAGTGACAAAATATATATTTATATACATGTATGATTATATATTGTCACATATACATCTTCAAATATCTTTTTTCTGTCTGACCAACAGTCCAAAACCCAAAGATATTCACATCGCTGTAATGTAAGACGAGGAAGAGCAGAAAATTCAAATCAAATGTTCAAATGTTTTAATTAAAAATGGACTTAAACGATGAATAGATTGTTGACAGACTGATTGATTAATCGACTAATCGTTCAGCACATTTACCTGTTAGATTCTTCTCCCTTGTAGTAGTCTGCTGCCTGCTCATAGTGGGCAATGGCCTGAAAACAAAACACACAAGTCAGCACAGCATATCATCATTTATATTCAACAAAAACATAAAAGACTGAGTCAGGGAAACTGAAAATATGTATTCACATACCTTCTCAATATCGACCAGCTCAGCCTCATAAATCTCTGCTATAGTGATGTGATGTTTGGCTGCGATGGTAAAACGACCCTGTAACCAACAAACACACATAAATACATACAGGGTACTATTCAAAGATGAAAGTGATCAAATTTCATTGATTTCAAAATTGTGCATTGGAAATTATTTACAAAAAAATACATAATTTAAAACAAAACCTTGATAAAAAAATACAATTTATAAAGAATATATAAAATAATAATATAAATAAGATGAATAATAATAATAATAATAATAATAACAACAATAATAATAACAATAATAATAATGATAAGAATAAGAATTTAAATATTTGCATTGGAAATTATTTTAAAAAGACAATTTAAAACAAACCTCAATTACATTTTTTTTAATAAATAATACCAATAAAACAATAATAATAATAATATGTATTATTATTAGTAGTATTGTTAAAACAAAATAAATAAAACAAAATAAAATAAATAAATAAAACAAAATAAATAAATAAAATAAATAAAATAAAATGGTGAATGGATAAGAGTGATTGTCGATGGCTGAGGCTGAGTTTACCATGTCAGTGTAGATGTCAATGGCCTGATTTAGACAGTTGATGGCCTCTGGAGGGAGACAGATTAGAGAGAAAGGAGGGATGTTATAAATACATGAAACTGAGACGAGTCTGCTGAAGCCTTCTGAGTCTGCTTAGTCAAATTAAAACAGTCCCCCCCCTGTGACTCCTAACCTGTAGTATTTTATTAAGCTCGTCACTGAGAGGCTGCTGCTGCAGCATAACCCAGATATCAATTTTCCTCGAGCAACCCGGGGACCCAATTTAATCTTCCAACAATACCACCTCCGGGTCCCGACTCTGAATATGATACAGAGGCTTCCCTTCTCAAGTAACAGGAGTAGAAACGGTGTAGAAATACTCTGACACAAGTAAAAGTCCTGCATTCAAAATGTTTTAAAATAAAAGCAATAAAGTATAAGCATCAAAATATACTAAGATGTGAAATCCTAAATCGTTAATATGCTTTCAGACAAATATTAATGCCTGATGTTTCTCTTCTTACATAACAAAGGGATGAAAATCATTACATCATGTACTGATGGTGCTATTTAGGAAGAAAGAGAACAATCCATAAGATTATATCTTAGATTAGATACTGGATCATTGAAACAACTGTGTGAGAGATTGTGTGAGAGATTGAACAAGCATTTCTGTGTCAAACCTTCCATGTTTTATCTCTGCAATAGTAAGGCACTTTGTCACATCTGTCTTCCAATACACCAGATATTGTAGTGGTCAATAAAGAGTTTGTTTTAGAGGTGGTCTGCACCTTTGACTCTGGAAGAAGCCTTTATGAAGGTCATTAAATACCAACCATTCCTAAATACCATCTCGGAGCTGGTTAAAGGTGCTGCAGACTACTCGTTTTCATATTTGGCAGCGGTGGACACTCACATGTTGGACGTAAGGGCCAAGACACACCAAGCTGACATCAGAGAACTAGTGGCGATGAAGGCCGACTGTTGCGTCGCCTCACGTCGCCTTTGTCTTGGCCGACAAGTTGCACTTGAACACACCGCAAAGACGTCAGCCGACGGCCAGTCAGCACGTACGTTCTGCGCCTGAACTGACAACTGAGTAGGCCTACTATGTTTTCTATTGTGAAGACCTACTGGATGTCACTGGTCCGTGATTTTGTGAATGTATTCTACGGCACCTTTAACATTTGTGTCCTTGTATCTCCATGCAGACACAGATAAATTGTTGAATTGTGTGTGTGTGTGTGTGTGTGTGTGTGTGTGTGTGTGTGTGTCAGACCTCACCTTGTGGGTCGGCCTTCTTGTAGGCGTTGCCGGCGTCGACGAAGCTGGTGGCGGAGTCCAGTTTGTTCTGCAGCTGCATGTGGAGCCGAGCGGCCTGACAGAATGCATTCCCCGCAGCTAGACACACACACGCACACACACACACACACACACACACACACACACACACACACACACACACACACACACACACACACCGTCAGTAGTTGCACCAAACAGCCTCATTTTGTAATTATTAGTCTCGCTGAACTACGTGACTGTGTTCACGATTCAGTCTGTCGACACACATCTGAACAGCAGGAGCTATTATTGGCACATCTGTCCTGATCTACACACACACACACACACACACACACACACACACACAGACACTGGTTTCTGCAGCTATGAACGTCACACTTATTAGTCCTGAATCTTTCCCCTGTTTGTAAATGTTTAAAGCTCTTATTGCTGTATGAGGTAATATCACTCTCTGCAGGCTGTTGAATCATTTATATCCTGTTAAATTGTGGATGAATGAATGTGTGTGAGTAGGAGTTTGTTTATTTGAGCACAGATTTATGTGTTTTTTTTTCTGTTTAGTATGCCGTATGTGACATATATACATCTGACGTGTGTGTGTGTGTGTGTGTGTGTGTCACCTACCACTCCAGTTCTTTGCCATCTTGAACATGTTGGCTGCTCTGGCGTACATTTCACAGGCGTCCTCCACCTTATGGTTTCCCCTAGAAAACATACACACACACAAAAGGCAAAATTAATTCGTTTTTTTTTACTCTATCTGCTCGACTCACTGTCTCACTGTGTTTGAGTTTTATTTCTGTTCGTACTGCATTCAAAAGAAACCTCAGATTTATGCTTCATGGGAGGGAGAATGTGAGAGTTTAGAGAGTTTCGGCTGCAGGGTGAAACGCATCCTCAGCTGACCTCCACAGTGATGTCACTCAGCTGGACGACCATGAATGCTGCTTTACTCTTTTATATCAGAGGACAAAGCCAGAGGGGGACAGTTTGCAACGTTAAACTGAATAATGCATCCCAAATTCAAAATAATATCGAGAGCAGCGTGGTTGCAAATTGTGATTTGGTAATTATAAAGTGTGCGTTTTCATCTGCAATAATATAATCATGTGTTAAATGTGACGTAGAGCCGTTATTGAATGAATAAAGTTAACGCCTCTCTGTGCAGCTCTAGATGTGGCTGAAGGAAGCTGATTTCCTCCATTTTGTTGTTTACAAGAACTTGCTTGCTACTTCAGGTAAAAGTGCGACAGTCAGCATCTCACAGTGGAAACTTTCACCTGCTGCAGAGAAAGACATGCAACAACAAATATATTGAAACATTATGCCGATACTGAGGGATAGGGGAGAAATGGTCTTCTTGAATTGATTCAAAAAATGTTTTTTTCTAAACATAGATATTCGGATTCAGACAACTTTATTGATATAAAAAACTCCATAACCGTATTCACACTTCACTCTGCTTTTATGCCATCATTTAATTTGTCACACCGGCTATATTAACGCACAGCGGATTGAAGAAGATCCTGGATTTAGCACCACTGTGTACTAAATAGAGAATCAAATTGAATTGAATCGTGAGATACTGAAAGATTCACACCCGGACCAATAAATCAGGTTGAAACGCTCCCTGATTGACTGACTTTCCAATGCATCGATCTTCTTAAGAAGGACATTTTTATAAACATATTTTATAGAATAAATGTCACATTTTCTATAGCGGATCGTCACAATCTGCCAAAACCACTAAATGACCCCAACTGAGTCTGAGTCTCTTAACTCTCTTCACTCGGGGCTGAGGCTCATTAAAGAAACATGCTGCTGGTTCCCACGTGGGCGAAACAGATGTGACCCATTTGCTGAGGATATTACCATCGTTATTTATCTATAATATTAATTTTATATCATGAAGATGCAAAATGTGGACACAGATTTGGAAAATGGTGGTTAAGGTGACCAACAGCACGAGACATGATGCAGCAAATAGATTTAAATTGAACTAATTTGAGTTTGAAAAGCTTCCTGATCCTGATAAATGTTTGAGATCTACAGTAAATCTGCATTTTCTGCTTTATAGCTTGGTTTTCTGTAATCAGAGTTGGTCTATAAGAATGGAGCGCAGTAATTTCAGTGATTTTATGGATGAATATAATTGAATTAGGGCTGCAGCTAAGTATTACTTTCATTATCCATCAATCTGCGGATTATTTTCTTGATTAATTGCTCGTTATGTCAGAAAATGGTAAACAATATCCCAAGGTGACATCTTCAAATGTCTTGTTTTGTCTCACAAACAACCCAAAACCCAACAATATTTTTAAATGTTTATAATTACACAAGCAACACATTAAAACGCTGTAAATGGTTTGTTTAATAAATCACTTAAATGTTTAATTAATTAATTTCTCTGGAGATTAAGTAATTGTTTCAGCTCTAAATGAAGTACTTCAGTGCAGTTTTGAGACACTTAAAATTCTCTTTATTATATCTACATTGTGTGAATTTAAATCCACTACATACTAGTATATATAGTATGTTTACTACCTCATGTAATTTTATTTTAAAACAAAAACTGTAACCTGCACGCTTTGCTACTGTACTGTATATATAGTATGTTATTGTTATTCTAGTCTGGTATATTTATAGTGTGTTATAATATATTCTCTATATTGTGTACATATTATTTCTAGTGTTCATATGTATATTTACTGTGTGATCAATAAAGTACATCTATCTATCTATCTATCTAGCTCCATGTTATGCTGCTTTATATCTCTATTTTATTACATTTCAGATGGAAATATTGTACTTTGTTTTACTCCATACAGTTATTTAACGGTTATAGTTACTTTTTACCTGATAAATAAATAAATAAATAATATACTCATACGATAATGATGCAGTACTATACTACTAATCTTAGTCTATTTAAAAAACAACAACTCTCTTCCTCAGTTCTCGTCCTGCATTATATTCCATATTTGACATTTCTTAACCCTCTACTAGCACTATATTCACATTATTAGTAGTCCCGTATCTCAGTTGTTACCCTGCACTATATTAAGTTTTAACAGTTTTCTTCATCTCCTGGTATTTTTATATCTGGTATTTGTTTTATACTTTGTACTTTGTACTACTAACTTGTAGTACAACATGTACTTTTTACTAACATGTGTTTGCTCTATGGAACTGTGATGCTGAAAACTTGAATTTCCCTCGGGATCAATAAAGTTACTATTCATCCATCCATCCATCCATCCATCCATCTATCTATCTATCTATCTATCTATCCATCTATCTATCAATCAATCAATCATTCAATCAGTCAATCTATCTATCTATCTAGAATTGGCTCCACATTTACAAACTATGACATTAAAATGCTCTTAGATGATAAAAACAGAATAATATAATCTGTCTACATCTATCTATCGATGTACAGTTTCAGTGTAGGCCACTTGTACTTTACTTGAGTATTTCTATTTATGCTGCTTTATACCTCTATTTCATTACATTTCAGATGGAAATATCGTACATTTTTAACTCCAAAATCTGAAAAAATAAATAAAAAAATAAATAATACTTATATGATAATGATGCAGTACTATACTACTAATCAATACCCAGTATACTATACTAGAGTATACTAGAATTGGCTCCACATCATTGATTGACGAACTATGACATTAAAATATGCTGATTCTACCTGGAGCACTCTCTCAATTCAATAATCTATCTCTCTAAAAGGGACCACAATCAATCAATCAATCAATTAATCAATAGCCTTAGTCAGCAAGTCAATTGATCAATCAGCCTATCTATCTATCTATCTATCTATCTATCTATCTATCTATCTATCTATCTATCTATCTATCTATCTATCTCAGATGGAGCTATTATACTTTTTTTTTACTCCACTACAGTTATAGTTACTTTTTTACCTAATAAATACATAAACAAATAATATACTTGTATGCTTATGCTTATGCTTATATGATAATGATGCAGTACTATACTACTAATCAATACCCAGTATATCTAGAATTGGCTCCACATTGACATGTCTACATGTGTCTACATCTAACACTGAAAACATCCTGTAAATGTATAAAATATAAGGTTGAAACTACTCAACATGATGACGAGGTAAAGATGCTGGTTCTACCTGGAGCACTGTAAAGGGACCACTATCAATCAATCAGTTGATCAATAGCCTTAGTCATCTATCTATCTATCTATCTATCTATCTATCTATCTATCTATCTATCTATGTGAGGTTACATCATATCTACATGTAAACATCTCTTCCACACATGAAGGCCACCAGCCCACTCCATCCTCCTCCCATCCTCTCACACACGATAATAAAACCAACCCCCGCATCATCATCATCATCATCATCACCACCATCACACCGTCCTGCCTGCTCTGCTCTCCCCGCCTTCCTGCACCTCATCCTCGGCCTCACGCTGCGTGCCAACCCGCTCACATCCTGCAGCAGCAGCATCATCGATGAGCCACATCCACCTCTACATCACATCTCTGTTCACGACACGCAGCCAGGCCACATTATCTGCGATGACAGCTCACATTTTTTGGCATGCAGCTGCAGAATAAAAGATGCTGCATGATAATCCGTGGATAAATCTCAATGTCACAGTGAGCAGCTCCTATAGAGATATAATATTAATATATATAAAATAGAGGCCTCATAATGGAGCACCATGGAGGCGCAGTGGAGCTATAATAAGGTTATTATAAGGATCCTACATCATGCAGAGCAGAAAGCACTAACAGGCTCTGAGAGGCCTGCAAGATGAGACAGAGAGGTAAACAGAGAGAGAGAACGAGAGCATCCTTTCATCCTTTTACCCGAACATCCCTCCGAGGAAGGATCCGGACGCCTTGACCTTCTTGTCGGCCTCAGCCATCAGCTGCATGGCCTCCTTCTCTTTGCCGGAGTTGTCCATGTTGAGCCGGAGGATGAGGAGGAGGAGAACGGGCCGATGTTCCGCAGTGGACGGAGAGGAGGAGCAGAGAGAGAGAGAAGAGGAGGATGGAGAGATGAGGATGCTGGTGCTGATGCTGAGAGGCTGCAGCTCTTCTTCTACGGAGACTCAGAAAGGTCATGTGAGGCTCGATGACGCCATCTGGTGGACACAACAGGACACAGCAGCTGTAGAAGGAGAAGTAAAACACAGCATATTTTCTTACTTACCTCTCAGTGGTAGTCCCATCATGCAGATGTCGGTTTTATGCTTCCAGGTTGCAGCGGTAGAATGTTATTAAGTATATTTTCTAAAATAGGCCAAATTAAGTAGCCTACAATTTTTAGTATTTCTATTTTATGCTGCTTTATACCTCTACTCCACTATATATACATACATACATATATATCTATCTATATATATATATATATAAAGAGTATTAAATGCTTGACAAATCTCCCTTTAAGGTACTGAACAGATAAAAAATGTATGATTAAATATTTGAATCGATTGACAGCCCTAATAATAAATATATAATATATATATAATATATATATACAAAATATTAGGACTGTCATTCGAGGGCTGTATTAGGGCAGTCAATCGATTAAAATATTTATATATATAATATATATAATATAT
>CAKAOI010047300.1:0-23093 GCA_916701655.1 Sebastiscus albofasciatus
TACCTCAGATTTGAAAAATACTTGAGTAAATGTACTTTGTTACATTTCACCTCTGACTACACTCTCTTGTGTATTTTGTCACACACAATCGTAGGCATCACACAGCCAAGATGTTTTCAAAGGTGAAGATGCTCATTGTCGTGCTGGGTGTGACCAGCATGTCTATGTTCTGGAGAGTAAACATGACACCGCCACGCCCCTGTGCTTGTGATACGTGTTTATCTGAAGATGATCCCTGGTTCACGCAGCGTTTCAACAAATCTGTTGTACCGTTTCTGTCAGCAAACTACAATCTGTCAAAGGACGCTTTCAACTGGTGGAAGGTAAACTGTGACCTTGTTCAGTCTCTCAACCAGCAGTTCAAATCAGGGTCAAGCAGTAAAATACAATCTCACTGAACAGTTATAGTGGCAAAACTTCAGCTCTGTTCTGTTTTAGTTAGACCACTTCTTCTCAGTGGTGGCAGTAGAAAGGTGTCTGACTCGTATCCGTGAACTAACTTCTTTATCCACAGGTAAGCCATCTAGTGGTGAGATTGCAGATTGCAACCAACTGGGTACCCCCCCACTCACTCCTCCCTTTCCAAGACTGCAGTAACGTGAGCCGCCGAATACAAAACCATGGTAACGCCGTTCACCTCTCTCAGAGGCCATTCTAACCATAATAACAGTACTTCAGGAGCAACGGAAGCCAGACGACGCCCGGCGGTACCACGGTTTTACACTCTGCGGCTCACGTTACTGCAGTTTCACAATCGTGTCGTAGAACTACGGTGGTTTTCAGGTAACGTAGAAATGCGAAAGACTCTCTCTAGAGATAGAGTTTGGTTTGTTTGTTCTGGGCTACAGCAGAAACAATGCGGACTCCAGGAAGAGGACCCGCTCCCTATGTCGATATGAAGGGCTCATTCTAAACTAACGAAAACACAACGATTCTCAGTTTCAGGTGATTATACACTAATGAAAACATGGTTATGAATATTATATTCCAATTCTGCCATTAGATCCCCCGAAATGTTACACAATGTTCCTTTAAAGCAAATAATCACCACTTGGAGTAATTTATAATCACATATAACACTGATTATAATACATTAGGAACAAATTATAATGTATTACAACTATGGGAATTATAATACACAGTGATCTATGCAAAATAAAGGTCATTGAGTAACCAGCAATGATGCAGTTTTATATTACTTGACCTTATAAGTCAAGTGCTTCGAACTATAATTATGCAGTGCTATAAACAGCAGATTATTATGCATTATAAATATGTTTATATTGAATTATAGACATGGCCAACAGAGAAAGACTTTCATTTATTTCTAGGATACACGTTCTACACATGTGCAGCAAGCAACTTTACAATAACCACTAAACTATCAACAAAACAAATAAACCTGACTCTAGGAAAAATACCAGAACTGTATCCATCAAGCAGAAAATACAACATTTATACATTTCACAATGTAGGCAAATATTTCAAAACTTTTAAAATCCCTGTGGTGACAACATCTGCCAATTTGTTTAATTAGTACAACTCATGACTGTTCTAACAGTCATCTATGTTCTGTTTGCTCGGCAGCGGTTACAGCCTGATGGACGCAACTTCAGTACCTACAGAAGAGCAGTGTACAGGCTGTTCCAGATGTTCCCACCCAGTCCAGTTGTTATAGAACCCAAACCTGACCGCTGCAGGACTTGTTCTGTGGTGGGGAACTCTGGGAATCTGAAGGGATCACATTATGGACCTCTCATAGATTTCCATGACTTTGTCATACGGTAAATCCTCCAGATAAAGAAAGCCATTTTAATCTATTATTGTCTTTTGTCCCTCCCTTTTGTATGAAACGTATCCCTCTGTACTGTCTAGAATAAACCGTGGTCGTATACAAGGCTATGAAGCGGATGTTGGGAGCAGAATAACTCATCGTGTCATGTATCCAGAGAGCGCTGTGCATTTAGATAACACCACCTATTTGGTGATGGCTCCATTTAAGACACGGGATTTTGATTGGATCATGAAGGCCCTCACCATCGGACCCTCTGGAAAGTGAGTCATATTTCTATGAACTATGGATGTGTGATCATTTGTCCCCAGTAGCTTATATAGGGTTCAGTATACAGGTATACTTTTTCTTGTCTGTTTTCATTTTACACAATGTGCAAATTAACTGTAACTTTCCTAAAATAATATTCTGTTTTTTATTTTCTTCAGATGACATTATTACATAACTAATAATGTTTTGAGAAGAAATAAGTTAACATTTTGCTATGATGGTTGTTTCTTACAGTAGTTTATCCAGTCGGTATCCTTGTATGTTAAATAGGCTGGTTATTTAATTCTAGTAGTTTTCATTTCAAAATTCCCCTTTCCCAAAAGCCAATCACATATCTGCTCTGTCCTGTTTATTTAGATTGACAAAACGACCAATTGGAAAAAAAAAACATAATGAAATAAGACAAGTCTACAGGGATGTTAGCATTATGTGAGGCTGTGCAGTGATGCTTTGAGCTAAATGGTAATGTCACCATGCTAATGTGCTCACATTGACAAATGCTACTACAGCATGATGATCATTAGCATGTATAATGTAAACCATATTCATCATTTTATTTCAGCGTGTTTGCATGCTAACATTTGCTAATTTGCACTCGATGGGAATGCCATTAGTTTTGCAGATATAAACCAAAGGACATTATCATTTCAACCTGATGATGGCGCTAAATGAAAAGTTAACACACAGACAGCAATGCCTTAAATTCCAATGAAAGTTGCCAAATTGCATGGAAATCCATCCACAGATTTGGACTACCTTTCTAAAGGAGGAATACGTCTCCAAACATAGTAGCCCAATCATTTCAATGAATGCATATATTCCTATTGGAATATATAATAATGTTTAATTTTAATAAGTATCATTGAATCAATTGAATTGAATAAAAATCAGAGAACATGAAATGTATATAAAAAAAAACCCATATAAATTAGGTTAACTCAATGTATATTTTTTTAACTTAAAGTTACACCATCAAGAGGATTACAGAGAGAGGAGATGATAGTGGCATCATCTATTTGTGCATAAATGTAAAATGTCAGAGAATGATGCATGTTTTTGGGATACAGTGTAAATATAGTACCCTCAGCATTTTTAGCTTTATAAAATGTGTAACTATGTTGTATGTATGGAGCTGGCAACAAGGCAACAAGGCTCATTCACATGCTAGCAATTTCATTGTGTAAAATTCTTTGAAAATTCAACAGAGTTTGGTATACACTATATGAAGTAAAACATCCTCCTGAGATAGGTATTTTAGTATCATTTTACTGTACTGACAAACACATCCAATCATTTGATGTTGAGTTTGACATTTCCTGCTATTTATCAACAGGCAAAGAATCAGGGCTAACAAGAATTTGGTGAGTATTATTTCCAATGCATTCAACAATAAACTTTATTGGCTGCAAGAGTAATAGTTCATAAAATGTATCATAATTTTGATTCCTAACAGACGATGTTCATGAACCCAGCTTTCATGAGGTATGTTCATGACATGTGGCTGCAAAAGAAGGCCGCGTATCCATCCACTGGCTTCCTTGCTCTGGTTCTTGCCCTGCACATTTGTGACGAGGTGAGTTCACTTTTATTTCCTTGTAACGTCACCGTTGTTGCTGTAACACACTAATGATTAATAAGTGGATGCAAATGATTGATGACTGATGGAAAAAGCTTAGAGGCTTTTACTACGACTTTCTTTGTTTTCCGATAGGTCCATGTGTTTGGTTATGGAGCAGACAGTGATGGGAACTGGAGCCATTACTGGGAAATACTCAGAAACAAGAAGTTAGGAACTGGAGGACATCCTGGGAAATTTGAATATAAGGTCATCCAGGAGCTAGATTTGCGACGAAAACTCACGTTTTATACAGGGTGGTGATCTTTCTATCAGCATTCAAAGTATTCAAGCCAAGAAGCATCGGCCTTATCTTTTCTGGGACTGACTCACTTTGCTGCAAACATTAACCCTTCATAGATTAAAACTGTGAGTGGAGAATCATCCAGATCTATGGAGAGGGAATAAACTACATGTGCACACATGACGCACTATAAAATTATATCAAAGACGTATATTTATATGTATATACTCTATAGATAGATAGCTAACAGACTACCGAATACAGAATACACATGTGCCTCTATGATTGTGACACAATACTATTCCATTAACTGAAAGTTATGGATAAAAATCTGTGCCAGAATCTCTTCTTGTTTACATGGAATACAAATGTTGGGGTGGTGAAGTACTGTACCTTATTAAATGTATGTAACTGAAGTAGAATTTTTTTAGCAGTGCAATAGCAGTGAGTAAACTGCAATAAGTGCATTCAACCTAAACAGGAACAAGAGTTAGATGGCAGAACAAGTTACAGAAAGTACTGGATCGCATCTCAGACAAAAAAACAAGTATCACGCAGATACCAGGTTTTAGATTAGGCAGCACTCAAACTAAATTAACAATGAATATAGAAATGTCCTCCAAATCGTGCACAGATTTGAAAGATGTGTGCAGTGTTCAGTACGGCTCCCAAACATTGTCCAGCTTTTCCTTGATTCATGCTCTAAATAGCTCCGTCTCAATGGATCAGCCATTAACCTGCATAAATAACCAGCCACTGGAGAGAATAAGAGAGACACACATTTTTGAGTTGTAGAAATGATAAAATTCTTATAAAAATCCCACATCTTTGACTCATGGATGAAAGAAAAACAGGCCGATCAATCTGTCGTTATGTATGTTGAAACACAGAGGGAGCTCTTTTATTTCTTGCTGTAATTAGTGGAAGACTGATGTGTGCAATGGAGTCGAGCCCCTGCAGCCACTTCTCCAATCCATGACTTATTTTAACTGTCTATTTTTTAGTTTTAACAATTTGTAAACGAACTGCAATTATGATTTAACCAAGAGTCAAGTCTCCATCCAGATGTATACAAAAATGGATGTTTTATGTCAGGGTAAATGGCAGCTATGTGTGACATGTTGTGCTCTTCCACTGGATCTCCACAGGGCTGTGTCCTGTCACTTATATTATACATAATGATACTGGTGTGTATACTGACAACTGAAGACGAGGCAGGAGATCACCACAGTCGGTGGGATTCATCCTCTTTGAACCATGAATGTCTGTACAAAACCTTATAGCAATCCCTTCAATAGTTGAGATATTTCAATCTGGGCCAAAGTGGTGGACTGACAGACTGGCCGACAGAGCCATCTCTAGAGGCATGCCACTAGCATGACTAAAAAATATTATTTTTTATGATCGCTAAACACCCTCTGGTTTTTCATTGTAAAAGATCATGTTTCTTTTTTTTTTCATTTGTTCATATTATTATACATTTGCTGTGTTTGGTTTTGGCAAGCTGCTTTCCCTCTATCTTGTGCTTTGTATGTAAAATCACAAAATAAAAGTTAAATTAAAATACAAAAAAAATTAATTAAAATGAAATACACAATACTTAAAGTCCCACTTTTGTGGAATCCACACTGATAGAAGATGAACTGGTGTTGAAATAATTACAAAACGTGAATTGAAATTGTGAATTGGTTTTCAGTGGTGGATCAACATTATTTCAGGGTGGACCTAAATATATGTTTCAATATATGTTTTTATTTTTTTTTTCTTCATTTTCTAAAACAATATTTCAAAAGTCTCAAAGGAAAATAATTTGTAAAAAATAGGCCTATTATACAGAATCAGCATTCCACAGTGTGTAGGCTACAAGCTTTTTATGTTCCCCCCACACTCTTGCTGCAGATGCTAAATCCCACAACCCTTCCTACAGGTAGCTATGCCTACTTATCTGTTGCTATCACACATGTTTTCCAGTCTTCTTCTGGCCTCAGCAGCCTGTTTCTGTGGGGAAGTAACTGGATTTATTTACAAATCAACTGGATATCTGGTCAGGTAAGAGAAAAAAAAATACAGACATTTTAACACATCTAAAGTGATAAAGGGGTTTAGAATAATAAATGACATTAATTAAGACACAATGTCGTGTTTTCATGGAGCTCTCTTAAAATCTGAAGCTCCTCCTATCAGGGTAATTGATCACCAGAATATTAAAATGATTCCTCACATAAAACAAAAAACATACGAAGAAAATGATATATTCTTTAACACGTCTTTCTCACACCATGATCTGCCTTTAAAATATTATATATAATTACACAGAAATCTATCACCTTTAATCATGTGACCGACACCTCATCTGAATGCGCCCTGGTTACTTAACAGCTGATTGCGCTCGATCTGCTCCTGTTTGGATCGGTGGAAGCGCACAGAGGAGCACAGAGAGAGAAAGAGAGAGGTGGGTAGACAAAACGTCAATGAAATAAACCTATGGACCTTTGGCGATCTACACTGTTAGGATGAATGACGAGCAGGCCATGGCCACGGTATTACCAAAAGTGCGTTTGGCACGCTCCCGACGCACTTGACTAACCATCGACTTGTGGAGGTATAAAGAGATAAAAGCAAACAATTTGTGCGCAGCCCACATACACACAACAGGGTAAAGTCCGTCAGTCTGGCTGATATGAGTGACTCCTATGCTGCTCCCAGGCATAACACTGTGATAAAATATATACAAAATATACACAATTGTATGGAAGTGCCAGCTTTTATGGAAGAAAAATGTGAAAATATATTTTTTTTAAATTCCCATATATGTCTGAGAAAACAAACAAACATTTGAGCCACTTTATTTCAAGGTTTTTTCTGCCTTTCATTTTATTTATACAGTTTTACAGGAAATTAATTTTAATATTCATAATGTTTCCTCATTGTCTTCTGTAGAACTTGTTTGTTGTGATAAATTTGGCTGATATGAGTGACTCCTATACTGCTCTCAGGCAGAACTTGTTTGTTGTGATTAATTTGAATATCAACAGACAGCAGGCTACAATCTACATACCATCTGAGTAAACACAGCAAACATTCAAATTGTAGGAGGTGAGGTCAGAAAGTGGATATATTTCTGAGTGAATGCCCTAAAGACGTAGACTAGTTTAATAAAGACCGCCAACCTGAAGTTTTAGTTCCACTATGACAGGGGTCAGCAACTTTTACTATCAAAAGAGCCATTTTAGGCAAAAAAAAAAGAAAAAAAAGAAAAAATTTGTCTGGAGCCACAACACATTTAATCATTGTGATGAAGGTAACACAGTTTAAAGTCTGCATTTCATTTTATTTATTCAGTCTTACAGGAAATGGATTTCAATATTCATAATGTTTCCACATTGCCTTCTGTAGAACTTGTTTGTTGTGACTACTTTGAATATCAACAGACAGTAGGCTACAATCGACATACCATCTTCATAGGGCAAGTTGTTCTGCCCCTGAGTGCCATTTTGGCTGATTTCCTTGTCTACTACCAGTTTCCTGGTGGTTATGCTCAGAATAAATATATGTTGGTTAATATTTACATGTTCAGTTCAATATAAACATACAGTATATTGTTGTCACTTTAAATAGATTGCAGTGTACTTGGTGAGCATGTGGTTTATTTAGAGTACAAACTATATCCTCCTGGGAACAGAGTTAAAAAAAGTGTCTTCCAATTACTTTTTTTGTGATTTCCTTCCTATTTAGGGATAAAAGAAAATCTTAACAATTTAGGCTTGTTAAACTTTATTTTTATTGTGCATTGTAGTGGACTACAGGACTATTTCAGTGTGAAAAGACTAACACAATTAACAGATTATGTCCGTAGAGTGATATTAAACCAAGAATACATTCAAATTGATTTAAAAAAAACAAAAACACATGCCATATCACTGGAAAGCCTAAGATGTCTTCTTTACAATACACCAGGGGTTGATAGACTGGGTCAAAAGAGTAAGAGGATATGCATGTGGACAAAATGTCCACTACAGAGGACACATGTCAATGGGCTAGGTCTCAGGAGGATATTGTTTAATTTGATTACATGTAATTGGTTGTTTATGTGTCATGTCACTTTACCTGGTTGTGACTGACTGTGGGGCGTTGCTAGCGAGGAGCAGGTGGTCAAGTGAGAGAAGTGAGGGAGCGGCAGCAGCGGAGACGTTGGAGAGAAGCGAGTGGAGCAGAAAGAAGATTGAGAGACGGAGTAATTAGAGATTTACGGTGTAAAGTGTGTTTGTAAGTTATAGTGCTGTAGAAACTAGAGCATAGGACTGCAAGCCAGTGAAACGCCGAACATTGGGAGTAGTTAAGTGACTAGCAACGCAGCAGCTGATATTGCGCCGTTAGCCTTTCCAGCTAACTAGCCATGCACTTGCCTCTGGGCTGGTTCTGGTTGCTTTGGTCGTGTTCTCGCTACCGTACTCGCTTTGCCGCTTCAGTTCTTTCGCTTTCTCTGGGCTCCGGGGCTCTTTCTCTCTCCAATGCTTCCCTCCATTAAAAAAAAACAAAAAAAAAACACGCCGGCCGAATACGTTACACAGCGAGTTTCATGACGGCGGGATGGCTTAAAAACATTACGTGACAATTTGTTGTCGATGTTCGCGATATAGTCATTTTATATACCGCGCGTGGGACAAGCCGCGATTCATCGATTATATTCGATGTATCGCCCACCCCTACTTGGAGGTGCAACATTAGGACTCTGTGACACAAACTCTGCTACGCTACCATGAGTACTCAGCTCTTATTGTTTTGGCTCGGTTAGATGGTGGCCAACTGTTTTTGGCCACCATGTTCCCAAGCATCGACCAGGCCTGCAACGGGGGGTTGTTTTCATTAATGGTCCTTTTGTGTGTGTGTGTGTGTGTGTGCGTGTGTCCACCAGGTTATTATTGGTCAAGTAAAAAACCATAAGAGTTCATTTCATATTCTTTGGTATTGCTCTATGGTATTTTTGGCTAGACCAAGTACATTAAAGGGTAACATATATGCTAGTGACCCTAGAAGCTTAAAGGAGCATAGAAGATTGTTTTGGGTGAATACTGACTTGTTTATTTCTGTGAAAGGTCAAAGTGCTATTTTCATGGTTTACTACTATTAAGAGTATTGTGAACCTTTTTTATTTTATATATTTTTGATATTATCATTCCCTTTTAGTTAATACATTGTGAATTAATTGTTGGGGACATAGTTGTTCTGTGATTTTTGTTGTGTAAAAACATAATCACAGTGAAGCCACATATAAGAAATAGGGAGGAAATAATGATGGGTTATTAAAATAAAACAACAACAGGAATAAAGGTTTAACTAAAGCCAACCTGGGAATTACGTTTATGAACACAGGGCGCTACCTATGTGAAAAGTTGCAGAAAGCGTTACATGAGTAAACACAGTTAACAAAAACAAACATTCAAATTATAGGAGGTGAGGTCAGAAAGTGGATTTATTTTTGACTTAATGCCCCAAAGACGGAGACTGGTTTTAGTTTAATAAAAACCACCAACCTGAAGTTTTAGTTCCACTATGACTACAATGGTAATAATCTGTGTAATTTGTTTTGATGTAAGCTTGTTCTTGACAGGTTTACACATCCACCTGTGTATTTCACCCCATACTATGTCCACAGATTGGATCTGATCCTCACTCAAGACCAGAAAAATGTGTTCCAGAAAAACCCGGGTCGTCATGTCCCTGCTGTGTCTCACTGCCATCGGGGTGTTTTCTAGATCTTCATGGATTTTATCAGTGTACCGTGATTCCTTCCCCCCTCGCAACTCAAGTCTTTGTGCCTGTCACAAATGTTTAATGGACTATGATCCGTGGTTTAGTGAGCTCATGGGTGCATCTCCTGAGCCTTTTTTATCACCGAGAAACAACATCTCAGAGGAGACCTTTAAATGGTGGAAGGTAAATCAGTCAACTTTTTAAATCTTTAAATACTGTGTTCTAATAATTATGATTATTTATTTTATAGGACTGTGGATATACAAGCCGTTGTCATGAAACGTACATGAAACAAAGTGGCGTTTGCCGACCATGTGTCGCTGTAAAAATATCGTTGGCTTGCTTTCCTCACGTCCGTTTCTCTTCTCGTGCACTGATTCGTTTAAGCTGAACAGCCAATCTTAGTGATTTCTCTCAGCGATGGGTTCCACTGCCAACATGCTGAATCGGCCGAAAAGCCTCCGACACGGGCAGACTGGTGCCGACGGTGCGGGACAGCGCAAAAACTAAGCCGACAGACGCTAACCAACGGCCCCAAAGTTTGGTGTGTCAGGGCCTTTAGCTGCACCCCCTCACCCCCACACCCCCGCTGCTACTCCATCAAGCTGTCCAGCCCGTTCTCACTCCTAGGGCGTCAAATACCGACGCTTTGTCACAGCCGTCTGCATCACAAGGCACCCTTTAGCTCCAGTATGAGATGCAACAGGCTTTCCATTAACTACAATGTAAACCTAACCCGCAGGGACAGTGAAACGCAGAGAAAGTGTGCCGGGATTCACTGTGGTGATGTAGTTTAAAGAGCGAAAGAGACACACACAGGGCCGGCGGGAGGGGAGGTGGATGGGTCTAACAAACACAAAGCTTTCATCCAGGAGATCGCTGTTCGCGAGCTGGCCGATGCTGCGTGGTGATTGGCCCAGTCTGCGTTTGAGGGGCGATAGTTTGCGAAGGGTATATGACCAAAACTTCTGCGAGGCAGGGTTTCACTGTAAATGTTAAAGATAATGTTTTTTGTCTTGTGTGTCAGCGCGTACAGTCTGAAAGCCGCAGCTTCAGTTTCTACAATGCAACAGTGGAGAAGGTGTTCCAGATGTTCCCACACAGTCTTAATCTGATAGAGTCCAGCCCCGACCGCTGCAGGACTTGTGCTGTGGTTGGGAACTCTGGGAATCTGAATGGATCACACTATGGACCTCTCATAGATTTCCACGATGTCGTCATAAGGTACGGTGAATCATAAAGCTCCAGTCTTCAGTGATCAACATTTATATTCTGTATTTCCTTGCCATGTGAGCTTCTTTCACCATATAATAGTTCTTTAACTACATGATGTACTAATGTTTATCCTCTGCACCATTTAGGATGAACCGTGGCCTTATCAAAGGCTATGAAAAAGATGTTGGGACCAGAACAACACATCGTGTGATGTATCCAATCAGTGCTACTAATTTGGACAACACCACCTATCTTTTGCTGTTTCCATTCAAGATAAATGACTTACTGTGGCTCCTCAAGTCCTTCGCTCCAAGGTAGGTGTGAGATATATCTGTACAAACAAAGAAAAAAATCTGTATTTTTTTTCTGTACTGAGATGTAATTTGATTACAAGACTTTAAGGAACTTTAAGAATAACATCAGGAAACACATAAAAATGGGCACATGCACATTACATTCAACCAATTTGCATTTGCAAATATGTATTGAAGGAAATGTAATGCCTGCCAGATGACATGTCTTTATTACCATGACGTAAATCATAATCATATTAAACATCTGCAAGCTGTTACTGCCTTTGCAAAGTGTTTACACTGACCTTATCTGCCACACATTCAGTGTCTACATATTTCATTAGTTTTCTCTACAATATCCGCTGCTAGCAACTAAAGCATGACCGACATTTTTATGGTTATGTCAAGGTAACTGAAAGCTCTTGGTTAAAGTTAGGGAACGATCTGGGTCAAAAAGATCTTTGGCTACACAATAAAAAAGCGAATACTGATTTGAAGCATGAGCATTTGCTTTTCATTATTTTCTGTAACTAGAACCACAATCTTTCTCTAGTTTTAACACATTGAAGTTAAAACAGATCAAACTCATTTTAGTTCATGGGCCACATAATTTGATTTCAAGTGGACTGGACCAGTAAAACCATTGCATAATTGCCAATAAATAACCTCCAAATGTTTTCCCTTTCTTCAAGTGGAAAGAAAAACAAATGCATTCTGAAAACGTTTACAATTAATGAACAATCCATTTACAATGCAGACGATGAAAGGCCTGAAATCTCTCGGGTATGACTAAAAAACAGATTGTTTCCTCAAACCTGCCAACAATTCATTTATCTTTGATGTTCTCAGTTAGCCTTGCACATTGTTGTATTTTCTGCCACGATGAGTCTGATAGTGGCGGCAAATATTGCATTCCTTAAGCACTGAAAGGTGCTGTGAACACACCAAGCACTCTGGTTCCCCATTTACCTCGGTGAAGAAATAAGAACTGATCCATTTTTCTTGGAAAACCCGACATTGTTCACTTTTCTCCTTTTTGACAAAGACATTTTTCACCAGTGGCTCCTGCATGGCTTTCGCTTGACAGTGTTGTATCACAAGCCTGTGCGTGTAACCCGATATCAAAACCTGTTATACACCCGCCTGTCCACCAGAGAACAGCGTGTCAGTGTCACGTTTTGAGTCGCAGAGACGTGAATATACACACCTGTATGAGCGTGCAGTACGAGCAGGGGGTAACAAAGCTACTGACTTAGGATCAGGCAAGAAAAGCACTAAGTTAGGTTGAGGGAAAACGGCATGGTTGGGTTTAAAATTAGTATGTAAAGTAAGTAAAACGCATATAGAAACATCGTAACGTCAGTACGGGAAACACATGACAAACGTCTCGTGACAACAATCATCACAAAACACGTGACAAACGTCACTAACGTAACTTGTAAAACAAAACACAAGCCTCCCGCTTGAATGTCCTGTGTTTGTTTGACCCGCCCGCCTTAAGATGGTCTTTTCCACTTTATATTCTACATAACTAGCTCTGAAGTTTCACTTCTGTCACTACACAACACGTGATAAACATCAGTACAAAACACTGCACCTTCATGCGGGCGTGTAATAGTCACGTCGCAGCGACACGAAACATGACACTGCCGCGCTTTCTTCCAGTGGACAGGCAGGCTATTGCACGCTTTGCCGTGAGACTAGGCTGGTAAGCATGCAGGATCTATAATAGTGTGTCCAGCATAGGGCCTGCTACTCTTATTAGGACAGACTAGGATAGACTCTAACACTTCATGTTTCCTCCAACAGAGAAAAAAAAGCCGCAGACTCAGGATTCATAGCTAACAAGGATTTGGTGAGTTTTATGTATTATACGGTTCACTGGAATCAAATGGTTCATAAATGTTAGTTTAAAGTTTTAATTTTTACTCCTGAACAGGTGGTGATCCTCAGTCCAGCGTTCATGAAATACGTTCATTATGTTTGGCTCAAAAGGAAGGGAAGTTATCCATCCACTGGCTTCATGACTTTGATTCTCAGCATGCACATGTGTGATGAGGTACGTTCACTGGTAATCATTCACTATTTTTTAAGTAAATCATTTTTAATTAGGTGAATGCTCAAAACTGGTGCTCATGTTCCTGCTTGTCAAACTGGACCATTTGGACCACAGTGGAACAGTTCTCCACTTGCACAGTACTTGTACTTGACGTAGTCAGTCAATCTGATAATCACATTTTGACCATTTATCCGGGTTGCACATGGAGGAAAACATTGAAACATAGTAAAGAATAGTCCCAGTTCACTTCCATTTGTCCACAACTGGTCCGTGAGTTGAAGAAGGAGCTTTGCACTCATGCTTGTACTACAGAGAAGAACTGCAAGATGAGCATTAGTAGTGGGGAAAAAGATACAAACTGGGCTGAAGGGAGAAAATACATCAGTCCTCACACCTATTGTGACCAGAAAGGGCCTCATAGCTCCAACACTAGAGGAAGAAAGGGAACCCACTGACCTCAAAAAGTGCAAAAATACACCTGCCAAACCTTTAAAACTCATCTCATATACAGTACGTTGTTTGACGTTAGCTAGCAAGCTTTCCACTACATGCAGGAGTTCTGCACTGAATAAAGAGAATTGTTAACCAACTTTATAAAAAACAAAGATGAAATGTTGTCCTTCTTGATGTCCAGAGGATTATTCGTGCTGATCTCCCCCCCCCAATTTTCCTTTAGCACCAACATAAGGCTGCCATTTTTGTTTTCATGCCTCCGCACTGGCGAAAGCTGTGGCCAGAGGCATTATGTTTTAGGATTGTCTGTCCGTCCGTCCGTCCGTCCGTTCCATTCTTGTGAACGCAATATCTCAAAAACGCCTTGAGGGAATTTCTTTATATTTGGCACAAACATCCACTTGGTCTAAAGGATGAACAGATTTGAATTTGGAGGTCAACGGTCATTGTGCCTTAGCGTCTGTCCCATTCTCTCGATATCTCAGGATCGCCTTGACTGAGTGTCTTCAAATTTGGCCCAAACGGCCCAAAAAAGGATTTTGGCCATAACTCAAGAATTCATATGCTAATTATGACATTTTCATACAAATATCTAACAGGATAAAATGATGAAGAGATGACATTTTGGACAGGCATGGATGTAAACTGTAACTTGACTGATTGGCGAAGGCAAACAACCACGATGCGGTAATTTAGTTTTAATGACATATTACTACAACTATTGAATGGATTGCCATTGACTTTGTTACAGATATGCATGGTGCTTGCCGTAATGCCACTAATGGCTGTAGATTCTGAGTCTTGTTCTTTGAGTTAAGCTGTCAGGTTTCAGCACCTCAGAATCAAATAGAAAATGCATCCACCTTGAGTCCCATTTTTAATCGACAATCAACAAGGACAAATTCACTGTAGATGAAAAATCAACATTATACTGCGGATAGCTACATTTTCTAAATCTAGATATGCAAATTATTACATGGTAACAATCTTACTCCAAATTAAATCCATGAAATTAAGTATATTACTGTGTTTGTGTTTCCACAGGTCAGCGTGTTTGGGTTCGGTGCAGACAGATATGGAAACTGGAACCATTACTATGAAATACTCAAAAACAAAAAACTGAAAACTGGACATCATGATGGAAATCACGAGTATGCAATCATTAGTAAACTATATCAGCAACAGAAAATTACTTTTTTCAAAGGAAGGTGATCTTTGTTTCTCTCTATTGTGACCATGTTTGTCCAAAAAATGCGACAAAATATTTTCACATGTAAATTAAATACCCCCAAATATTCTTATTAGAATCTATTCACAGCGCCCATCCAAGACTCATTATACTATCAACTTCTTTTCATTTAAAAAATACAGTAAATGCAAAATGAAATGTTCTTTTTGTTTTGTTTATTGATTGATTGCTGTTTTTTTTCCGTAATTGATTCTTTAGGTTTTAAATGCCCAGGTCCATTTGCTTCTATTTGACCTCCTCACCTTCATTGAGTCTCAGAGTTGTGGCTATAATATATAATGTTAGTAAAAAATATAATAATTTCTTAAAGTAAAAGACTTTTAAGATACATATTGACATATAACTGGGGTTTAATTAACAAACTAGTCCGACATATACATACTCAGACATGCTGACCACTCTCCTTTGAGTGTGGACTTGTGTGGACGTTGACCATTGCTGTGTTTTTCTTGTTTGTCAGTTGTTGTCTTTCAACTTAAAGGGGACATATCACACAAAACTCACTCTTTCAGTACTTGTGCTCACACATTTGGGTATTTTAGTCCCTACCAACCCACAAACTGTGAAATAAGGCAACCCAGTTAGTTTATTGTGGGCTTTCTAGATCAGAAAACACGTGATTCAACAAACCATTCAGATTTGGCTCCCCTTCCTATGTCACATGCAGGCTCATTATAATATAGAGGGGCTCTTAAAGAGACAGGTGCTAAACTGGAGCGTTTCAGACAGAGGGTGAATACAGACAGACAGTATGATAAAAAATAATGTGTTTTTTTAACATTAAAGCATGTAAACATGTTCTAGTAGAAACCCAAAATACAAGTATGAACCTGGAAGTGAGCATGATATGTCCCCCTTAAGATATTGTGTGGTATATAATTATGAGGCCTACAGCATTGTGAAAACTGATTTGTATTGTGTCACATCAACGCATAAATACATCAGAGAGGTTGCACTGCTTGAAGTTAGCTATTTTTGAGTGGAATGTTTTCAGCAATATTTAATTTATTTACATTTTTAACTACCTCTCTATATAATATAGTAGTGTTTCTTGTTGGGCCTTTAAATGCAAAGGGGATGTAAACTATTACTGTTTGTATTTTTCGATATTCACTGTTTACTCTTCCACCGCTGTGTCAGAGCTGTATTAAGTTGCTGGTAAAGCAAAGCTATCATTTCCTACTGCTGCCGCTGCTTCACATTAACAGTGTTCAACAGGTGAAACACAGGGTGGCAATAATGCAACTTCAAAGAATCACATCATTTTCACCCAGATGTGTTGAAATTCTATTTAATAAACATAAATTAAGAATATTAAATTTATTTGACTGCATTTGTTTTCTGAAGCATCTACTGTGTGGTTATACGTTAATCATGATGCATTGTTATAGATTAACCTTCCCAATAGTATATAAAGTAGTTTGAATTAGCTCCATCTTGAACAACATTGGGATTACACACAAATGTACTCATAAAACATATCCAATCATATTCCATAATATTTGACTTACACTTAAAAGGCTTTAACTTTAACTTCATTAGATTTAGCCACATGAAATTTGACCTCTGCATTTGACCTGCCGTAAGCATTTTTAGGAGCAGTGGACTCTTTGGGTTCAGCGTCTCGCTCAAGGACACTTAGACACTCAAACTGCCAACGCTGTGGTTAAAGAATGACCCGCTCTACCCACTGAGCTACAGCTCAACACACAAAACATTGTAAAATTAAAATTTTTAAAATGAATTTCCACTTTAACCAAACGACCACTTACAGTAACTTATAATCACATTCATTGTAATGCATTAGAAATAGTTTTTAATGTATTACAACTATGGGAATTATATAATCCTTGTTTTTATTTTCTAAAACAATATTTCAAAAGGCTCAGGAGAAAACAATTTGCAAAAATACGCTGATTATACAGAACCAACAAACCATAATCAGAATGTACGAGCTTTTTATGTTGTTTTTTTCACCCTCTCTTGCTGCTGATGCCAAAACCCCAACCTTTCCTACGGGTAGTTCCGCCTACTTACCCGTTTTTATCACACATCACATCACGCTGGCCTCAGCAGAACAGCCTGTTTCTGTGGGGAGGTAACGGGATATATCTAAATGTATTGGATATCTGGTCAGGTAAGAGAAGAAATAAAGACATTTTAACACATTTCAACTGTTTACAGTGATTAACCTGACATAGATTTAAGACACAATGTAGTGTTGAATTAAATACTCATACACAATGGTAAAGTCAGTCTGACAGTCTGCTCTCTGGTATAACACTACGGTAAAAAATCTACATATACAATGATATGAAACTACCAGCTTTGATGGGGGAACATTTGAAAATAGTGTTTTAAATTCACATACATGTCAAAGAACAACAAATTGTTTGAGCCACAAAAAAAATGATGAGCAACTTTTACCTATTTTTTTTTTTTAAAGGTTTATTGCATTTCATTTTATTCATTCACCTTTACATTAAATGATCTACATCTGTTAGTTTAAATCATTCTTCCTCATACACACTGTCTGTCCTCTGTTAGAACTTGTTTGTTAACTTGATAACATATTACACATAACATCTGAGGCATGAATGTGTTCCACATAACAATAAACAGACAGTTAGACTTCGGACTTCCTTAAAATATTGTTATAAGTTACTTTAGAGTTATTTTACAAGACATCACTTCCTGTATCATCACACATACATAAAAATATGCTATCTAGGCAGCTGTGTAAATGACGGATAGTCAGAAGACAGAGATCAAAAAACATTGATAAGATGTTGACTGAATTTATTTTATAAGGCCACCAGACTCAAGTTTTAGTTCCACTATTAAAATGGTACTAAACTGTCATTTGCTTTGATGTAAGCTTGTTTATGACACATTCACCCACATATTTCACCACATATTGTATCCACAGATTGGATCTGATCCTCAAGTCAAGACCACCACGCTGCCAAGATGTGTTCCAGAAAAACCCGGGTCATCATGTCCCTGCTGTGTCTCACTGCCATCGGGGTGTTTTATAGATCTTCATGGATTTTATCAGTGTACCGTGATTTCTTCCCCCCTTACAACACAAGTCTTTGTGCATGTGACAAATGTTTAATGGAGTATGATCCGTGGCTTAGTGAGCTGATGGGTGCATCTCCTGAGCCCTTTTTATCACCGAGAAACAACATCTCAGAGGAGACCTTTAACTGGTGGAAGGTAAATTAGTAAACTTTTAAATCTTTAAAGGGCTAGTGTGTAGGATTCCGTGGGATCTATTGGCATAAATGCAATATAATAAGTATTTTTTCTTTCATGTATAATCACCTGATAATGAGAATCCTTGTGTATTCGTTACCTTAGAATGGGCCGTTTATATCTCCATATGAAGCAAGTCCTCTACACGGAGCCGGCCGCCATGTTTCTACGGTAGCCATGAACGAACCAACCAAATGCTGGCTCTAGAGAGGGCCATTCACAAGTTCGCATCAGCCACCATAGTTCTCCTACGTGCTTGGCACACGGGAGAAATCTCAGCTGGTTGCAATTTGCAACCTCACCACTAGATTCCTCCAAAACCTACACACTGCACCTTTAAAGACTGTGTTATGGTAGTTATGATAGCTTTTTTTTCTGCTTTTTCTTTAGAAAAAAAAGTTTTGTTATTTATTCTAAATATTAAAAATAGTGAAAATCTGATGTGAAAATAAATAATGCAGAAATCTGAAGTAAAAATCGAATAAACTGGTATGACACTGTACAACCCCGTCTCCCAGAAATTAGGTTTATACACAGCTAATTTGCAACAGCAAGTGCATTTGAAGGATTTGTAATGCTGACCGTATTACGTTGTCTTTTAACATTATGAGGAAATTATGTTGTTTTCTTGTTTTGTTTTATAATTAACATATCTGGGAAGCCCCAAAAAGTGTTAATACTGAATGTATTAGTAAAATGTCAGTCATTGACAACATATTTAATTTGTTTTCCGCTAAATATCCAATCTTGCAAGCCATGCAAAGGCAATATAATGCTCCCAATGTTGCATTTAGCACCTTTAATGTTGGGAAAGATCATGGTCTACTTGGTTTATTGCAGAAGAGGTCCAGAGTGACTTGAGACACAAAGTGTTTTGTTTTATTAACATTTCAACCGAAACCATAATCTTTCCCTGAAGTGTTTTGGTGCCTAACCACAGACAGGATGTGACCTTATTCTCTGGAGTCAAAGTCGTGCGCTCTGTACATCCACCGTCTGCCCTGGTGCTCTTCATTCATTAAAAAAAAAGAAATATATCAAGGCATTGATTACATTTCTCACCATCATGTAATTGGCAAAACAATGTATTATGATAGAACCGTAACTTCTGCGAGACAGGGTTTGTTGTGGATAATCTGTTTTTTTTATGTGTGTCAGCGCATACAGTCTGAAAGCCGCAGCTTCAGTTTCTACAATACAACAGTGGAGAAGGTGTTCCAGATGTTCCCACACAGTCTTAATCTGATAGAGTCCAGCCCCGACCGCTGCAGGACTTGTGCTGTGGTTGGGAACTCTGGGAATCTGAATGGATCACACTATGGACCTCTCATAGATTTCCACGATGTCGTTATAAGGTACAGTGAATCATAAAGCTCCAGTCTTCAGTGATCAACATTTATATTCTGTATTTCCTTGCCATGTGAGCTTCTTTCACCATATAATAGTTCTTTAAATACATGATGTACTAATGTTTATCGTCTGCACCATTTAGGATGAACCGTGGCCTTATCAAAGGCTATGAAAAAGATGTTGGGACCAGAACAACACATCGTGTGATGTATCCAATCAGTGCTACTAATTTGGACAACACCACACATCTTTTGTTGTTTCCATTCAAGATAAATGACTTACTGTGGCTCCTCAAGTCCTTCGCTCCAAGGTAGGTGTGTGATATAATATATTTCACAACAACGACTGGCTCGCTGTACATCATCCCTTACACGTTTCCACCAACAGACAAAAAACAATTGCGGACTCCGGGTTGAAAGCTAACAAGGATTTGGTGAGTATTATCAGCCCGATCTCACCAAATGGTGTATGAATGACGCAGCAATTTGTACGTCATTTTGCGTGCATTACGTCTTTGTTGCTTTTGTTGTATCATTTGTACGCTAACAAACCCCAGACTTTTAACTACGAGACCAGTGTTTGAGACCGTTGTTGACCACTGTTTTGTTTTGTTGGTTACAAAAAATTTCAGGTAATGATGTGGCGTGTAAATGACACACTAAAATACGTTATCATGACATGCTGAATGTCCTTAAAATGTCATGCTATGTTCATTGGGATAGAATGGTTCATAAATGTCAGTTTAAAGTTTTAATTCTACTCCTGAACAGGTGATGATCCTCAGTCCAGCTTTCATGAAATACGTTCATTATGTTTGGCTCAAAAGGAAGGGCATGTATCCATCCACTGGCTTTATGACTTTGATTCTCAGCATGCACATGTGTGATGAGGTACGTTCATCAATTTGTAAAATTCAATATTACAATATCAGTACATCATTTTTAATTAGCTGTAAGTCCAACAAAATGATACTGCTGCTCACAATTGGTGCTTATGTTCCTGCTTCAACAAATGGTCAAACTGGATTCAAAAGGTTAAATATAGCTAATAATTCTGCGTAGCCTACAACCTTATTTCCTAAGTTTGTAAGGACTCCTTTTTGAGGTCATTACAAAATGCAAATTTATGATAAATATATTAGTGTGACCTGAGTGGCGAGCCTTCAACAAGGACAAATCTATTGTAGATATGTGGCAACATCCGGGTCTGAAAAGTGAAGCCAATGCCAAAATGCCTTAAACCTGCATTCTTTCTAACAGCCAGCAGGGGGCGACTCCTCTGGTTGCAAAAAGAAGTCTGATTGTATAGAAGTCTATGAGAAAATGACCCTACCTCTCACTTGATTTATTACTTCAGTAAACATTGTAAACATGAGTTTATGGTCTCAATCGCTAGTTTCAAGTCTTCTTCAATACAGCATGATGTTTATTTAGTAAATTATGGTCCCATTTAGAGTCAAATAGACCATAAAGCAGGGGGTGCTTTAGGGCGTGGCTACCTTGTGACTGACTGGTTGCTACCACGGCGTTGTCCCGTCTGGGAGTTGTCCGTGTTTTCGTCTTAGAACTTTAACCCTTTCACAGTGTGTTTTCATTTCATGAAAGTTAATTATGACCTTTATGGTCGACTGAAAATGTCTTATTCAGCGTTCGGTTGTAGCTCCACTCTCTCTTGCCTTCACTTCTGGTTGAAACTGACATGGCGAAGGCCAACATACTGAACTCGAGGCTTCAAAACGGCAGTGCACAAACCAATAGGTAAAGGACATGAACTCCTTTTATCCAGTCTATGGTTGCAGATGAAAAATTTGCATATCGCGTGCTGATACATTTTCTACTTGTATGGTCTTCATTGTAATGTGTTCAGAAGATCTACCTCCTGATATGCAAATTATTACATGATGACAACAACATTTTCAAATGACAGATTGGTAACACGCTGCCACAAAGCAAGTTGATGAAATCTATGGTAACAATCTTCTTCCAAGTTAAATCTATATAAAATTCAGTGTATTTTTGTTTTCCCAGGTCAGCGTGTTTGGGTTCGGTGCAGACAGATATGGAAACTGGAACCATTACTACGAAATACTCAAAAATAAACGACTGAAAACTGGAAATCATAATGGAAATCAGGAGTATGCAATCATTGAGAAACTATATCAGCAACAGAAAATTACCTTTTTCAAAGGATGGTGATATTTGTTTCTCTCTTTCTGTTCGTCTCTCTGTCTTTGTCAATTGCCTTAACGAGCAGCACCCACCGCTTTATTGATACATCGTGGTCATTATAGGAGAAATGGGTAATTTATTGGAAAAAAAAATAAATGGAGTTGTTTCTGCTCATTGTCATGCATGTTTCTTGTCAGTGTGTTGAGGTTTAGGGAAGTCATTTCTGGAAACTTTGCATAGAAGTCCTGTCTATTGTCCTTCAGTATTCCACTGAAAGTGCTTTCCATGTTGTTTAGAAAACAGTTTTAATCTGGTGCAATATTTACATGCCGTCTATTATAAAGAAAACCTCTAAAATAATCATTTTCCTGACACAATTCACCTAGTAACTAAAGATAAAAAATACAGTAAATACAAATCTAAGAGTTATTTTTGTTTTATGATTATTGATTGATTTCTATTTGATCTGTAATTGATTCTTTAGGTGGTAGATGTAGATGGATGTGTGTGTGGGGGTGTCGTAAGATGCAATGTGGATAAACTTAAAGGGACTATTTGTAGCTTTCAGAATTGCTTGTTAACAGCGACACCTGTGGCCGTGAAATCAACAAAAGTCAGCATCGGGCTTGCACTTGCTCGTCTAAATATACCTGAACGAGCATCACTCAAAACAGTGAGGCGACACACGTCAGCTAAAACCACAATATCACTCTATATTCTAGCTGCTTGGCAGTAATGTTAGGTGAGCAGACGGAGGTCTCTCCATGAACATGATTTAGATCTGAGATCCTAGTGTTGGCTTTTCCTGCAGCGTGTCTTCCTGCTCTCTCCGCCCGCAGCCGGAGAGAGCAGGAAACGGAACGACTCCACCGTGTTTACTGGGGAGCCGCGCAGGATGGGGGGGGCGGGGCTGAGTATCTCCTGAAGTCCACTCTCTGTATGATATAATAAAATTCAACTTCAAATGAACAATAAAGTAAAATCAACAAAACCCAAACATTACGACCTTATTGACGGTTGGATTTACTGCAGGTCTTTTGTAACAGACTGTGTTTGTTTTAGTTAGGTGTGCCTACCTCTCACCAAAACAGGGTAGCAACTTGTGGAAAGACATGACATGTAAAGTGACAAATGACACTTTCCAGTCAAAAAACAAACAATGTGGTTGTTGACTTCAGAATAAGTAAACTGGCACCAGTGCACACAGTGATCAGCAGGCTAAAGCTTGAGATTAAAGCTACAACAATGAGGAAGGAAATCCCAAAACCTTTCGATGCAGTCTTCTGTGATCACATGTGATTGCGTTAGTTTCCAGTGTTTGGAATGACTAAGAACCAATACACACCACACAGTATCCTACTGTGTCCGTCTTA